>JAFMOD010000435.1:204532-227270 GCA_019802435.1 Corydoras maculifer
ACATACCCTAAAAGACTTGCAGCTGTAATTGCAGCAAAAGGTGGTTCCACAAAGTATTGACTCAGGGGGGCTGAATAATTTTGCACATCGCACTTTTCAGTTTTTTATTTGTAAAAAAATTGTTGATTCATGTATAACTTTCATTCCACTTCACAATTGTATACCACTTTGTGTTGGTCTTTCACATTAAATTCCAGTGAAATATATTTATGTTTGTGTGTGTAATGTGACAAAATATGGAAAAGTTCAAGGGGTATGAATACTTTTGCAACCCACTGTATATATGTGTATGTGAGTGTGTTAATGTGTGTGTGTATGTGCATGTGAGTGGGTGTTTTATTTATTAGGAAGCACATGGCCATTGTTGTATAGTTGAACAGGCAGGTCAGAGTCCACACACACACACACACACACACACACCGAGCGCAGAGTTGTATTTTATTGACTTTATGGTGTTGAGTTAACATTCCAATCACGTTAACACTTACAAAGTACAAAGTTTATTATCGTATTGATCACCAGCTACAAAAAAAAGAGTTGATATTTAAAACCATCACGTCACCAAAAACAACGTAATGTTTACGTTTAATTGTGTACGGGACAGAACGACCTATGCTTTATGAAAATAACGTATGGTACATCACGCATTGATACGAATGTGAAGCGCTCAGAGGTGTAACGCACCTGAACAACGATGTGTCAACAGCTGGACAAACAGTTCAGCCAATCAGATTTGAGGAGCTTTGCTTTATAAATATTACTGAATGGTAAACTATCTGCTGCTTTTGTTCCAGAAAGGACCGTGGTGACCAACATGCGGCCGGTCCCGGGGGCGGGGCGGATGGAGTGGATCATCCCTCTGGTGGTGGTGTCTGCGCTCACGTTCCTCTGCCTCGTCCTCCTGCTGGCGGTTCTCGTGTACTGGAGGTGAGATTTTACGTTTACAGAGTGTTCCGGCGTGGGTCGCCTCGGCATTGGACGTCCTGGGTGTCGTTTCTGACGTGTGTATGGAGTTTGCATGTTCTCCCTGCATCTGTGTGGGAGTGGGTAGATTTGAAACCTATCCCAGCATTTGTTGGTGTGTAACTAGTGCCTTAGTGTTTTAACTTAAACTTCATTTATTTATTCGTTCATTATCTTCCGTTTAGTCCTTTACTAGAGTTGCGGGGGGGAACATTTCGGGTGCTGGGCGGATACACCCAGGACAGGGCGCCAATCCATCACCGGGCACACACTCACTCACAGACATAATGTACACACTATATGGGGCAATTTAAAGCATTAAATTTACCTTGAATCCATGTTTTTGGCCTGTGGGTGGAAGCCGGAGAACCCGGAGGAAACCCATGCGGCCACGGGGAGAACGTGCAAACTCCACCCAGGTCGGGATTCGAACCCGGCTCGCCGGCGCTGAGAGGAGAACATGCTAAGCCACCCCGAGTGTCTTATTGCTTTAATAAAACACATCCAAACACGCTATAATAAGTATTTATTAATATTTTATATCTACGTCATCGTGTCCAGTTTATAAAGTAAACGCTGATGGCTGCGTAACAGGATTCCGGGTGCTCTAACGATTAAACACGATTAAACTCTAAACAACGAAAACCAGAACAATCACAGGTCTCGGGACAGTTTACGAGAACCTACACTGTCAAAGGGAACCTGTACGGAATGTGGAAGAACATACCAATTCCACCAGGACCCTGTTCCACAGTACTCTACATAAGGACCCAAAGACACTCGTCCACCTCGGGGCTTCTTCATCACACTTGCTTGTTAGATCCACTGCTGTGGCGTTCCAGTGTGTGTGTGTGTGTATGTGCGTGTGTGTATATGTGTGTGTGTGTGTGTGTGTGTGTGTGATTTATCACCTGTAGTCCCGTAGCGTTTGTACAGAACCACGGAACCCTAGAGCAGGTAAGAGGAATGTCTCCGCATCCACTTTGTGGCCCACATGTGACGGTAAGCAAGATGAAGAGGGTCCGCGTCCCCGCCGCGGGGCACCGCCGCGGTGAAGCGTGTGTACGGCCCCCCCTGCAGGCTGACTGAAGCAGGCTCTTAAATAGAGTTACAGGAAGACGGAGTGCGGGGACAAAGTAGAACGCAGGGGCTTTGAAGTCTCGCCGCATTCGATGTTTCACGCGTCGAGGTTTACGTTTAAAACGCTCCAGACTTTTAACTCAGAAGCGGCTGAGTCATGAGGCCATGAGGCCACCTCACGACAGGCAACGCGAAAAAAACAGCAGCTCCTCAAAACCACAATCCTGAAAATACTAAATCAATTAAAAAAAAACAATTTACGTTGTCTGCGGTTAGTTTGACGTTATTATCGTAGCTGCTGACTCGTGCTTTACCGTCTCCGTAAACTCAGGTACACGACATCCGCCATACTAACCCTGAGTGTGTGTGTGTGTGTGTGTGTGTGTGTGTGTTACGTACAGTGGAACTCCGAAATCGATGAAAACTGAGGCGAATATTTCCGTTTAAATCAACGTAAATTCAATAAAACCGTACTGGAGACTCCAAAATACATTAAACCCAGTTTATAGCGAATAAAAGTCCTGTTTAATTATTAAAAAACACAAAAAAAGAAATGATATATATACAGTATTTTTTATATCATTTTATTTTAAAAATCTATTTGAAAGACTATGTAAATAGTAAACAAAAGTTTAACAGAACGGCGTTCACACACACACATATATATATATATATATATACATATACAGTATTTTATTATTTCACTTTTAAAAAATGCAAACAATCGGTAATATCTGAAATCGATGAAACTGAGGCAAATATTTCCGTTTAAATCAACGTAAATACAATAAATCCGTACTAGAGACTCCAAAATACATAAAACACAGTGAATAGCGAATAAAAGTCATGTTTATAGATTGTATTAAACACGACTTTTATTCGCTATTAACTCTCTCTCTCTCTCTCTCTCTCTACATATATATATATATATATTAGGCGGCATGGTGGTTTAGTGGTTTAGCATGTTCTCCTCATAGCACTAGGGATTCCCGGTTCGAATCCCCATCTGGGTGGAGTTTCCATGTTCTCCCCGTGTCCGCGTGGGTTTCCTCCGGGTTCTCCGGTTTCCTCCCACAGTCCAAAAACATGGATCAAGTTAATTGAATTCTCCAAATTGCCCCATATAGTGTGTGTCTGTGTGAGTGAGTGTGTGCCCAGCGATAGATTGGCGCCCTGTCCTGGGTGTATCTGCCCAGCGCCCGAAACGTTCTCCCCTGGATGGGCATGGGGAACCTCCCCCCCGCGACCCTATTAGAAAATAAGGCGGAAGATAATGAATGAATCAATATATATATTAGGGTGGCCAATCCAGGGGAGAACATCAGTAGAGGACGCCAATCCATCACTGAACACACACTCACTCACACAGACACACTCTATATGGGGCAATTTGGAGAATTTAATTGAATTGATCCATGTTTTTGGATTGTGGGAGGAAATTGGTGGAAACCCACGCGGACACGGGGAGGACATGGAAACTCCACCCAGATTGGGATTCGAACCGGGAATCCCCTGCGCTGAGAGAACATGCTAAATCACTAAGCCACCGTGCCGCCCTCAATTATATATATATATATTTATATATACAGTATTTGATGATTTTAATTGTATATGTATATAATCTAATGTAAATAGTAAACAAACGTTTAACAGAACGGCGTCTTAGATCCAAGGCGCTACATTCACTTCATCCGATGTAAACACTCGCTTCCCTTGTCGCCACAGTCATGGCTACTTGCCGTACACGCGGTCGATTTCGGCGATCTTCGTTTTTTTAAGTGATTTTCCTCTTCAGCTCGATGCCTTCGCTCTTTTTCTTTTCCATCTAAAAACTTTGCATGGGGCTCGTGACGTGGACGAACTAAATTCAATCAAATTAAATTAGGCGGCACGGTGGCTTAGTGGTTTGGCATGTCCTCCTCTCAGCGCTAGGGATTCCCGGTTCGAATCCCCATCCGGGTGGAGTTTCCATGTCCTCCCCGTGTCCGCGTGGGTTTCCTCCGGGTTCTCCGGTGTCAGTCCAAAAACATGGATCAAGTCAATGGAGTTCTCCAAATTGCCCCATATAGAGTGTGTGTGCGAATGAGTGTGTGCCCAGCGATAGATTGGAGCCCTGTCCTGGGTGTATCTCCCTGCCGCCCGAAACGTCCCCCCCCCCGCAACCCTAATAGAGGATAAAGCATAAGATAATGGATGGAGGAATAAATTAAATTAGATCTTAAGCGTTCCGCCGAAGAGGCGTAGAGTTCCGTGCTTCGATCTCACCGATTGCTATTTCCATCCTCGGACGGAAACAACAGCTCCAACTAGTGGCGGAAGAGATGAACTCACCCCCCCCATACCATATAATATGGTATCCTGGTTCGAATGCCAATCTGGCTGGAGTTTCCATGTCCTCCCCGTGTCCGCGTGGGTTTCCTCCGGGTTTTCCGGTTTCCTCCCACACCTCAAAAACATGGATCAAGTCAATAAAGCTCTCCAAATTGCCCCATACATACTGTGTGTGTGCGAATGAGTGTGTGCCCAGCGATAGATTGGAGCCCTGTCCTGGGTGTGTCTGCCCGCCGCCCGAAACGCCCCCCCCCATTCCCCCAACCCTAATAGAGGATAAAGCATAAGATAATGGATGGAGGAATAAAATAAATTAGATCTTAATCGTTCCACCGAAGAGGCGTAGAGTTCCGTGCTTCGATCTCACCGATTGCTATTTCCATCCTCGGACGGAAACAACAGCTCCAACTAGTGGTGGTAGAGATGAACTCGTCGAGGCGTTGAAATGTGCAAAAGCAGCATATGCTGTTATTAGCGGCGAGGTATACGAGGTGCGGACCGTGAAAGCAAGACGCCGCGGTTCCGTCGAGTGGAAACGAATCTGACAGGAACGGCGGTATTAAACCCGTCTTTACTCGGCATCGCCGCCTTCGCGGCTCTCGCGCCGCCCGCTCTGAAGTGTCACTCATTCCGGCTTCCTGCTTCAATCTGCTCTCTCTCTCTCTCACTCTCTCTTTTTTTGCCCTTCTCTTCCCTCAACCCTTTTTGTCTCCCTGTCTTTCATGTGTTGTATTGAAAGTGTGCGGAGGTCAGGAGGCTCCTGCGGTCTGAAGGACTGGGTCAGGCTTTGCCGCGGATTGCAGGCCTCGAACTGTCAGCGAGACGAACAGAGGCAAGCTAACGAGTTCTTTATCTGCAGAGCACCGCGCCCGTTCTCTTCCCAGTCGCCGCCGTTCTCCTCACGGCCCTCGCGCTGAGCTCCGTCCGTCTCCCTCGCCGTACCGCCGCGGCCGTTTGGTAACGAGGATGCGCTCGCGGTGTTAACGAACTTCAGTCCGTTTTAATAAAACGTGTTCCCGTAAACACCTAGGTGTGACGCTCGCACGGACACCATCGTGATATATCAGTATAAACACATAAATAACTCGCAATAACGCCGCCACGGTTTCCTCCCGCAGTCCAAAAAACATGGATCAAGCTCATTCTCCAAATTGCCCCATATAGAGTGTGTCTGTGCGAGTGAGTGGGTTCCCAGCAATAGTTTGGCGCCCTCTTCTGGGTGTATCTGCCCAGCGCCCGAAACGTTCTCCCCTGGATGGGCATGGGGAACCCCCCCCCCGTGACCCTTTTAAAGGATAAAGCAGAAGATAATGGAGGGATGGTTTATATCAATTTTACCCAAATAGATACCTCACAATAATATGGTGGGGCGGCACAGTGGCTTAGTGGTTTGGCATGTTCTCCTCTCAGCACTAGGGATTCCCGGTTCGAATCCCCAATCCGGGTGGAGTTTCCATGTTCTTCCCGTGTCCACCTCAGGGTTCTCTGGTTTCCTCTTCCAGACCAAAAAATGGTCAATTGGATCAAGGTCAATTGAGTTCTCCAAATTGCCCCATATAGAGTGTGTGTCTGTGTGAGAGTGTGTGTGCACAGTGATAGATTGGCGCCCTCTTCTGGGTGTATCTGCTCAGTGCCTGAAACAAGTTTCCATGTCCTCCCCGTGTCCACGTGGGTTTCCTCCCACAGCCCAAAAAACGTGGATCAAGGTCAGTTGAGTTCTCCAAATTGCCCCATATAGAGTGTGTGTCTGTGTGGGAGTGGGTGCGCCCAGCGATAGATTGGCGCCCTCTTCTGGGTGTATCTGCTCACTGCCCAAAACGAGTTTCCATGTCCTCCCCGTGTCCACGTGGGTTTCCTCCCACAGTCCAAAAAACATGGATCAAGGTCAGTTGAGTTCTCCAAATTGCCCCATATAGAGTGTGTGTCTGTGTGAGAGTGTGTGTGCACAGTGATAGATGGGCGCCCTGTTCTTCCGGCAAGGGTGTCATTTAGCTTAATAATTAATTAAGCTCCGCCTCTTTTTGTCAGCGTTGACGAGGTGCTGCAGGTGAGGTGAGCGGTTACCACATTGTACAAGTAACGTGTAAATCGGGTGACACCACGAATCCATAACGAAATGCGTTGCCGACAATTTTTCGTCGCCGCAGCCGTAATCGATTAGCCGATTGGACGAGGATTATTGATGACGTCCATGATGGGACCCATGAGATCGCCACCAGGAGAAGTTAGAAATTGTTTAGTCTTCAAGGCATGAATGCCAGGCTGTGGAGTGCAGTGTGTGTGTGTGTGTGTGTGTGTGTGTGACACATCCAGGCAGCAGGTGTTAGGGGTGGGGTAAAATGTCGTGCAAAGTTAATCCCATTGAGCAATCTCGGTTCCGCCCCTCCGTCACCTCTGTTCTCTGGGTAATCAAATCCGCCTTAGAGGAAAATCTCAGATCGGCTGAACTTCCCCCCCCGCTGTCTCCGCTTCGGGACCGGAGGGCGATGTCCGCGGCTGTTCACGGGTCCGCAGTGACCCCGACTGCGGTGGGGAGTTAACCGAGCGCGACCGCCACCAGGAACCCGGCCCCCGGCCTCCCGGAGAATGCGGCGCCTTCGGTTCCCCGCCTGAGAGTCCTCGTTCTGTCGGAGGATGAGCAGCTTGTGTTCCCTCCTGTGTGTCAAGTACAGGTAGGACCTGAAACCGGCCTCTCCGGGTTCCCGTTCACCGCTGCGCCCTGTTCCTCCCGTTCCACCTCGCCCGGCGACGTTCCTGTTGTTGTCTCCGTCTCGTCCGTCGCCGTCGTTTTCTTTCCGGCTGAACCAGTTTGTCGCAAACCTTCAGCCGAAGTAGATCCGTCTCCTCCCCCCTCGCCGGGAGTCGCCGGGGACGCTCACCGGCTGAGCTGCTCTCTGAGGTCCCCGTCGACCGTTTGTCTCAGGAACGCCGTTCTAGAGGTAACCGTCCGGGTGCCGGGGGTGGTGAAGGTGTCTGCGTTCCACCCCGCGCGCCGTTACTCAGTGTTCGTTCTCTGGATCAAGGGTCGTAAGTCCGCCGAGCGGGACGACGACCGATCGGGCTCGGCCACCTTGTTTCCTTTCGTGGCTTTAATTCCTCACCCCGGTCCCTCCCTCTGCCTGCCTGTTTGGAACGAACCTGTTTCAGTTGCTGTTCATCGCCGTGCACCCTGCGCCGTTTCCCAACAGAGTTTATAAGTGTTTATAAAAATACGGGGGAAATTCTTTTTCATTATTTTATTTTACTTTTAAATTATTTACTTGAAAAGAAAGACAACAGACGATTGTTTCCTATTAATACACTTAATTCTGTTTCTTAAATCCAAGCAACTGTAAAGACGGGGGGCGGGGGGCAGGGGGTGGTGTTACCACTGGGTCACGTGACCGTTCCTTTAATTAGACTTGGAAATTTTGTGATACTAATTGTAACCGAGCGGCGGCACGGTGGCTTAGTGGTTTAGCATGTTCTCCTCTCAGCGCTAGGGATTCCTGGTTCGAACCCCAATCTGGGTGGAGTTCCCATGTCCTCCCCGTGTCGGCTTGGGTTTCCTCCGGGTTCTCCGGTTTCCTCCCACAGTCCAAAAACATGGATCAAGTCAATTGAATTCTCCAAATTGCCCCATAGAGAGTGTGTCTGTGTGAGTGAGTGTGTGTCCAGCGATAGATTGGCGTCCTGTCCTGGGTGTATCAGCCCAGCGCCCGAAATGTTCTCTCCTGGATGGGCATGGGGGAGAACGTTTCGGGCGCTGGGCTGATAGCCGTAGCTGTACTTGCGTTTTATTAAAAAAGCGATCTGCCATCGCAAAGCTCATTCTGACACCCGTCCTGGCGTTGTCCTGCTAAAATGAGCGGCGCCGGGAAGTCGAGAAGACTCCAAGCAGAAAAGGACCAGCATTCGCGCCATTGGGAATCGAACCCAGGACCCGCTGACTGCTGCCCCCTGTCACCCTCAGTCACGCTGACATGTTAAACGTACTTTTGCGCCTTTTTTGCGATTGTGTTGCAGGTAACGTTTTTAAAACCTGTTTAGATTTAATAAATTAAATTAGGTTTGTCGTTGAAAGCCTAATATTCATTCATTATCTCCCGCTTATCCTCTATTAGGGTCGCGGTGGGGTTCCCCATGCCCATCCAGGGGAGAACATCTCGGGCGCTGGGCAGATAGACCCAGGACAGGGCGCCAATCCATCGCTGGGCACACACTCACTCACACACACACACTCTATATGGGGAAATTTGGAGAACTCAATTGACTTGATACATGTTTTTGGACTGTGGGAGGAAACCGGAGAACCCGGAGGAAACCCACGCAGACACGGGGAGAACATGGAAACTCCACCCAGATGGGGATTTGAACCGGGAACATGTTGCCATGGTAACACAAGAATTGCAGGTTCCTATGACTGGACGTGATGGCGGTGCGTTAATGAACGTTTCCGTTGACGGTTGTCGCTTTATTTATTAATGCTTTATTTTTATTATTAAACTTGTTTCTTCCGGTTGTCATGACGATGTCGTGTTTCCTGTCTCTTCAGGAGATGTTTCCAAACGGCTCACTTCTACGTGGAGGACAGCAGCTCGCCCCGCGTGGTACCCAATGAGAGCATCCCAGTCATCCCCATCCCGGGTGAGTTAACTCCCACTGAATCACCGATTCACGAGTCAACCATTCATGACTCACATTTACAATCTGACTCTACAGTAATGACTGTTCCACATGACGACGTCAGGTCTGTCATCAGTAAACGGCGTCCGGTTGCCGGCGTCTTTCACTTCGTTATAAATTATGTTAAACAATTCGTTTTTTAGGTGGCACGGTGGCTTAGTGGTTTGGCACGTTCTCCTCTCAGCGCTAGGGATTCCCGGTTCGAATCCCCATCTGGGTGGAGTTTCCATGTTCTCCCCGTGTCTGCGTGGGTTTCCTCCGGGTTCTCCGGTTTCCTCCCACAGTCCAAAAACATGGATAAAGTCAATTGAGTTCTCCAAATTGCCCCCTATAGAGTGTGTCTGTGTGAGTGAGTGTGTGCCCAGCGATGGATTGTCCCCCTGTTCTGGGTGTATCTGCCCAGCGCCCGAGACGTTCTCCCCTGGATGGGCATGGGGAACCCCACCGCGACCCTAATAGAGGATAAGCGGAAGATAATTAATGAATGAATGAATTCGTTTTTTATTTACATGTTAAATAAAATATGTTAAAATGGAGAAGTGCGATACGGAGTACCTCCGCCTCCGACTCCCGCCGATCTCGTCTTTGTAGCTCAAAAATTGGCCGAGTTATCGGAGTGCCAATGTCACCGCAATGCAAAGTGAATGGGAATTTCGGCTCGGAAAAAACGGGAATATCTCGGAAACTGTTTGACCGATTCCTTAGCCGCGTGCGAGCCGTGGACTCACCCACGGGCCGGGCGTGTCCTGCGAAAACCGTGTGGACAGCTCGAAAAATGACCGAAGAAGAAAGCTAGACAAAACTGGTGGAATCATATAAATGTAGGGCACTTGGTGATTGGCATGTTCTCCTCTCAGCACTGGGGATCCAGGTTCGGGTGGAGTTTGCATGCTCCCCCCCGTAAAGGTTTTCTGGTTTCCTTCCACTGTTCACAAACATGGATTCAAGGTTAAATCGAATGCTCTAAATTGCCCCATATGGTGTGTATCTGTGAAAGTAAATGAGTGTGTGACCAGTGATAGATTGCCCCCCTGTCCTGGGTGTATCCGCCCGGCACCCGAAACGTTCTCCCCGCAGAATGTGGAGAACACCTCACCCCCCACTACAACCCTAGTAGTAAATGAATCAATCAAATGCTGTAAATTGCCCCATATAGAGTGTGTCTGTGTGAGTGAGTGTGTGACCAGTGATAGATTGCCCCCCTGTCCTGGGTGTATCCGCCCAGCGCCCGAAACGTTCTCCCCTGGGGAACATGGGAACCCCCCCCTCCTCCCCCCCACAACCCTATTAATGAATGAATGAATCGAATGCTGTAAATTGCCCCATAGTGTTTGTGTGTGTCCAGACTATTAGAGCAAAATTAAGCAAAAGTTAACGAATGAATATTTACAATTAATTAATTTGCGGACTTTCTTCCCCGTAGCTCTGAAGACCCGTCCCGTGCTCCGTCCCCGTCGTCCACACCGGTGCATCGCCCCGCTCGCTCACCCGCCGCCCTCTCGGGCTCCTATGTTAAAATAATTGGACCTGTCTCGCGGCTCGAGAAGTGTGAGGAGGCGGGGTGAGGAGGCGGGGTGTAGTGGATTCCACGGCGCTCCTCTGTTAGATTAGGGTAATGATCCTCGGATGTAGAAATCCATCACGGCATCGATCTGAACGTGGACGGGGACTGATGAGCTTGCTCGGCCGCCTAATAAAGACGGCTACGGGATTTCAGCGCCGGTCTGCGGGCGCTCCCCTCAAAACCTATTCGGCTTTACGACGCTCGCTCAACGTTCGTACCGTGAGTGCAGCGCCGGGACACGCCGTTTATTTTAATCGCAGGACGGCGGGCGCTCGTGTCTCCACTGCCATTCGGACGCACCGCCACGCACGACCAGGTTCCCCTAATTAACCATTCATCCATTATCTTCCGCTTTATCCTCTATTAGGGTCGTGGGCGGGGGGGGGGGGTTCCCCATGCCCATCCAGGGGAGAACGTTTCGGGCGCTGTGCAGATACACCCAGGACAGGACACCGATCTATCACTGGGCACACACTCACTCACACACACACACTCTATATGGGGCAATTTGGAGAATTCAATTCACCTTGATCCATGTTTTTTTAACTGTGGGAGGAAACACCGGAGAACCCGGAGGGAACCCACGGGGAGAACGTGCAAATTTCACCCAGATTGGGATTCGAACCGGGAATCCCCAGCGCTGAGAGGAGAACATGCCAACCACTAAGCCACCGTGACGCCCACCTAATTAAATATATTATGTTCTCTCAGCGCTGAGGATACTCGGGTTTGAATCCCAATCTGGGTTGAGTTTGCATGTTCTCCCCCGCACACTCAATATATGGGGCAATTTAGAGCATTCAATTCACCTTGAATCCATGTTTTTTGGACTGAAACCGGAGAACTCTGAGGAAACCCACGTGGACACGTGTAGAAAATGGGAACTCCACCCAGATTGGGATTCGAACCGGGAATCCCTAGTGCTGAGAGGAGAACATGCCAAACCACTAAGCCACTGTGCCGCCCCCCCCTCATACTGTATTTATTTATTAAAATATGCCATGACATGGGCTTAGTGTTTAGCATGTTCTCCTCTCAGCTCTAGGGATTACCGGTTTGAATCCCGATCTGGGAGGAGTCTTCATGTCCTCCCTGTGTCCCTGTGGGTTTCCTCCGGGTTCTCTGGTTTGCTCCCACAGGCCAAAAAACATGGATTCTAGGGCAATTGCGTTCTCCAAATTGCCCCATATAGAGTGTATCTGTGTGAGTGAGTGTGTGTCCAGCGATAGATTGGCGCCCTGTCCTGGGTGTATCTGCCCAGCACCCGAAACGTTCTCCCCTGGATGGGCATGGGCATGGGGAACCCCCCCCCCTCTGCTACCATAACTATAACTATTGATTGATTGATTGATTTTTATTTGCAGACGAGATGGAGGCCGTTCCCGTCAAACAGTTCAGCAAGCACACATCAGACCTCTACGCCAACAACCTGCACGGCTTCTCCGTGGACTTCGAGGTAAGGTGGTGTGTGATGGGCACGTCCCTTTATAAACCAAAATGTGTGTGTAGTGGCGGAAAATGCAAACTCGGCACTTTGGACCGTGGCATGATTGTTGGCGCCTAAGAGGTTTTTTTTTATTTATTTTTTTAATGTAAATTAGGAAAGAGTGGGAAACTGTGCAGTGGCTGGAACAGATGACCGATACACTGTGTGTGTGTGTGTGTGTGTGTGTGTGTGTGTGTGTGTGTGTGTGTGTGTGTGTGTGTAACAGACACACACACACACACACACTTGGCAGGATGTCATTATAAGCCGTACTGGCAGATCTCCGTCAGTGTGACAGTAAATGGGAGAGTGTTTTACGACCCCCGCCTGCCCGCAGGCGTCCGCGTGCATGTAGAGCAGATGGTCCTGGACGTAACTGCCCCCTCGGTTGCCCCTCTCTTGTCCGGGCGCCGCAAATCATGTCACATCTGCGGCGAGCCGTCAGAATCTGCGGAGTACGTTCATATTAATCTGAGCCACCGCGACGAACCATCAGTAATCCACAGAGGGGCGCCGCCACACGTCGCAAATTATCTGTCCCGTCTGCCTGCATTAGAGCTAATGATTCGGGGGGTTCGGGGGACGGGATGTTCCGACGGCGGGTCGGGCCCTTCAACACCTCACACACACATCGCTGTCCGTCGGCTGGGCATCCATCCGGGGGGGGGGGGTTCCCCATGCCCATCCAGGAAAGAACGTCCCAGGCGCTGGGCAGATAGACCTAGGACAGGGCTCCAATCTATCGCTGGGCACACACACACTCACACAGACACACTCTATATGGGGCAATTTGGAGAATTCAATTCACCTTGATCCATGTTTTCGGACTGTGGGAGGAAACCGGACAACCCAGAGGAAACCCATGCGGAGGCGGGGAGAACATGCAAACTCCACCCAGATTGTGATTCGAACCGGGACTCCCCAGTGCTGAGAGGAGAACATGCTAAACCACTATGTCACCTACACTGTATTTATTTATTAAAATTTGCCGTGACATGGGCGGTACGGTGGCTTAGTGCTTTGGCATGTTCTCCTCTCAGCGATGGGGATTCCCGGTTCGAATCCCCATCTGGGTGGAGTTTCCATGTTCTCCCCGTGTCCACGTGGGTTTCCTCCGGGTTCTCCTGGTTTTGACCCACAGTCCAAAAACATGGATCAAGTTCAATTGAGTTTTCCAAATTGCCCCATATAGAGTGTGTGTGTGAGTGTGTGTCCAGCAATGGATTGGCATCCTTTCCTGGGTGTTCTCCCATGGATGGTCATGGAGAACCCCCCCCCCCAAAATCTATTCCCCCAAAAAAAATCTCTAGGGTTCTAGAGTTCCATCTACAATCAGGACAGGATTACAGGGGATTAAAGGGAATCTATGATTCGATGGAAACTGAATTAGTTCAGTTCGTTTGGTTCCACGGGGAACCGTCGGGATCACTGAGGAGCGGGAACTGAGTCTCAGGAGAACCTGCGAGAACACAACGGAACGCAACCTCAGTGTTTTGATATGAACCAGTCAAAGTCGCGTCGGCGTTACTCAGCCGTTCGGGGGCCGCTTTGTCCTTCGGGGGGGTTTTCCGTCGGGGCTCTCGTCTGTTCTCTCTTCAGCGCCGCAGAACAGAGGGCTGGAGAACCCCCTTCGGACGGGGCCTCTGGGGTCCCTCACGTGTCGCTTTGTAGCGCGTTGGCCGGTGAACGAAGCACGGCGCCGTTGGCAAGGCCTTCGGAATCGTGTTCATCAACCCCCCCACCCGCTCCTCCCTCCTGTAGGAGGTTTTGTAGAAATTTCTGGAGAGGGCGGGGATGATGGGGCGGGGTGGGGGTGGTTACATGGGGCTTTGGCATTCTCCTCTGGCGTTCTGTTTTGAGCCCGCAATTAGGACTGAATACGGAACGCCGGCCCGAGTCCAAGGTCTGAGGGAAAGAGAAAAGCCGTTCATACGACGCCCCGTTAACCTGTATACCCCTCTGCGAGGCCTTCGCAGTGACCCGCGTTAATTACGGCAACGACTCGCCGCTCATTTACCGTCTTTAAACACCGACGACGCATTTAAACACAACCGAGCGCATTCAGCACGAGTGACGTCGTTTATTGCGTTATACGTTTTCATTAAAGAAGAACGTAAGTACAGAAATCCATTACGTTGCGCAAAGTGAAGTCAATTTTATATTTAAGTACCGTATTTTCCGTACTAGGCGGCACGGTGGCTTAGTGGTTTAGCACGTTCTCCTCTCAGCTCTAGGGATTCCCGGTTCGAATCCCCATCTGGGTGGAGTTTCCATGTTCTCCCCGTGTCCGCGTGGGTTTCCTCCGGGTTCTCCGGTTTCCTCCCACAGTCTGAAAACATGGATCAAGTTAATTGAATTCTCAAAATTGCCCCATATAGAGTGTGTGTGTGTGAGGGAGATTACCCTAATAGAGGATAAAGTGGGAGATAATGAATGAATTTTCCGTACTATAAGGCGCAGTTTGAATTATGGGGTCTATTTCTGTATTTGACCCACGTATAAGGCGCACCGTACTATAAGGCGCAGTCTGAATTAGGGACTCTATTTCTGTACAGTACTTATTCTGTACAGCAGTGTATTATAAGGCTCTCGCTAAAACATACGATCTACAAGAAAAGTAAAGGATGTAAAACGCTGATTTATAATTGAAGTTTATTCTACTACTTGATAAAACACATTATTTTAATCTCTCTTCTCCCACAAATCCATCAGTGTCCTCGTCTTCTGTGTCTGAATTAAAAAGCTGTGTCTCTATCGAGCACTCCGGTGTCCCCCCTCATCGATGTCCGAGTCCGTCTCGTCTCCAGGCGGCTGTTCGGCGATGACACCGGCTTTCGTGAATTTGGTGAAAGCTCGGACGACGGTCACAGCAGAAACCTCAGCCCAGACGTCCACAATCCATTCACAGACGGTGGTGTAACTCGCCCCGCCGCCGCCTCCCGAGTTTTAGTAAACGTGTGTTCACCGTCTATCATCCATCGCTCCCACGCCGCCCGCAACTTTACTTTAAACGCCCCGTTTACGCCAATGTCCAGCGGTCGGAGTTCTTTATTTAATCCTCTTGGAATGACGGTGAGCTCCCAATTCATTTTCGGTCGCACAACAATACTTTTATAGAATTTGGAACTCAGTCCACGTATAAGGCGCATCGGATTATAAGGCGCACGTCCGATTTCTGGGAAAATTTTAGGCTTTTAGGTGCGCCGCATAGTCCAGAAAATACGGTACATATAATCTATATATATATATATATATATATATATAGGCGGCACGCTGGCTTAGTGGTCAGCACGTTCGCCTCTCAGCGCTAGAGATTCCCGGTTCGAATCCCCATCTGGGTGGAGTTTCCATGTTCTCCCCGTGTCCGCGTGGGTTTCCTCCGGGTTCTCCGGTTTCCTCCCACAGTCCGAAAACATGGATCAAGTCAATTGAGTTCTCAAAAAATTGCCCTATATAGAGTGTGTCTGTGTGAGTGAGTGTGTGCCCAGCGATGGATTGGCGCCCTGTCCTGGGTCTATCTGCCCAGCGCCCGAGACGTTCTCCCCTGAATGGGCATGGGGAACCCCACCGCGACCCTAATAGAGGATAAAGCGGGAGATAATGAATGAATTTATATATATATATATATATATATGCGCAGGCTTGGGCCTATACTTCATAATCAACATCATTTGCTTAAATTAATAATTAACAACGTCATACGTATCGCGGTCTGAACCGAACACGTCTCCGAAATGTTTTAATACGTTGTTATGGTGTTAGGCAGGAAACATTAAGAACATTTACGATGGAAGACAAATTTTATTTGTAGAATAGGGTTCTAGCAAAAAATTGTGCGCACGTGGACGACATTTCATTCGATCGTAACGATCGTCACGGTAACAGGGATGAGACCGATGATCACGATTGCGATGCTAAAACGGGTAGCTCCGCTCCTTAAATCTGATTGGCCGTGCCGTTCCTCCAACCGTGATGTCACTGACAATAACACACCCCTCTGAGTGCTTCACATTCGTGATTCGAACCGGGATTCCCCAGTGCTGAGAGGAGAACATGTTAAACCACTAAGGCACCTACACTGTATTTATTTATTAAAATATGCCGTGACATGGGCGGCACGGTGGCTTAGTGGTTTGGCATGTTCTCCTCTCAGCGATGGGGATTCCTGGTTCGAATCCCAATCTGGGTGGAGTTTCCATGTTCTCCCCGTGTCCGCGTGGGTTTCCTCCGGGTTCTCCTGGTTTTGTCCCACAGTCCAAAAACATGGATCAAGGTCAATTGAGTTCTCCGAATTGCCCCATATAGAGTGTGTGTGTGAGTGTGTGTCCAGCGATGGATTGGCATCCTTTCCTGGGTGTTCTCCAAAATCTATTCTCCAAAAAAAAAAATCTCTAGGGTTCTAGAGTTTCATCTACAATCGGGACAGGATTGAAGGGGATTAAAGAGAATCTATGATTCGATAGAAACGGAATCAGTTCAGTTCGTTTCTAAAACAGGTGGCTCCGCTCCTTAAATCTGATTGGCCGTGCCGTTCCTCCAGCCGTGATGTCACTGACAATAACACACCCCTCTGAGCGCTTCACATTCGTAGTAACGCGTGACATACAATACATTTTTTTTAATAAACTGCATTCTGAAATTTGTCCACAAGAAGGCAGTATTCGATCGGTAGCGAAACCGGAATCCTGTTACCCGGCGATCAGCGTTCACTTTAATGACACTATATGGGGGCAGTTTACCACATTCCTTGAATTTACCTTAAAGCTATGTCTTTTTCGGACTGTGGGAGGAAGCCGGAGAACCCGGAGGAAACCCATGCAGACACGGGAAGAAAGTGCTGCGAGGAGAAGATGCCAAGCCAAATATTACCCACAATACACACGATGAATGCGAAGTACGTTACAAGTCTCTCTCTTGCGAGGCTTTTAGACGTCCTTTTTTAATAATGCTGTGCACTGCTGCCCCCTTCTGGCCTCGGTTATATCGGCCCTCCTTTATTTTTGAATAGCCGGCTTTATAATGCCGTAATCCCACCGTTCGGGCATTGATATTCATTCTAGGCGGTTGATTTTGGGTTCGAGTCGAGTTTGGGTTCGGCTGTCTATAAATTAAACATGAGGGCCCTTTCATTCCGTCCTCGGCGTGCGTCTCGCCAAGATCACACCGCCGGCACAAACGCGCTGCATTGGCGGGGGCTGCGGGGACGTTCCGGCGGTACCTCAGGACCGAGACGGCTCGAGGCGAAAAAGACGAAACAGTGGAAATGACGGAAAGATGTAACGCCGGAATGTGAAGGTAGCGGTCCATCCAGCTGGGCTGAATAAAAATGTTTATGATGCTACAAGATAAGTGTGAGCGAGCGAGCGAGAGAGAGAGAGAGAGAGTTGTAAAGGGAACAGATGTCAGTCGGTGAAGCCTCTGCAGCATCTGTTGCCGTTGGCAGTTTTTTAAACGCCTCAGAAGTGTCACATAATCAACACACCTTCCATTCATCCCTTATCTACAAACGGCCCCCGGCCCCCCGGTCACCTCGGAACTCCGGACCGGCGGGCCCCTGTAGTCAGCCCCATGGAGGTACAAAGCGGAATGGGGGGGGGGAGGTCACTGCCAGGCCGCGTTTAATCCACTCCCCAAGCCACTCTGACTTCGGCGTCCACAAATGTCACGGTGTTATCGTCCGGCGCGGATTTCAGAACGGCGGCGCCGTCGAGCCCGGGCGCTCGCGTCCCCGACATCTGAGGACGGGGGAAAGCAGAGAACGTGGAATAAAGAAACGTCGTCTTCATGAGAAATGTCCATATCGTAGATTTATGTGTGGACTGGATGGACAGGCATGAGGCCGGACCGTCTCTATTGCCCTCTGGTGGCAGGCTGTGGTACTGCTGGTATTGCTTGCCAATGCGTGTTAACAGGTGAAGCAGCGTTTTGATTGCACGCAGAAGAATACGGCCGGGCTGGAGATCCAGATCGCCTGATAAAACATCTGTATGGTTGATCTGACGCAATTTATACAACTGGAAAAGATCTAAAACACGCTCAGGGGATCCACAGAGACATTCTCCTTTAATTAGGGAGCCTTTTTTATTATATAGCGGAAAGATTATATTCATTCTGTTTTTCATTTAATAATGTGAGCCACTCGTAAAGCATGTGTATGTATTATAAATTATTATTATAATTAATAGATATGTATTATATTATTATTGTTATATAAAAGGTGTAAAAATGTTAATTCAGGTTAATTTGACTGGGGGGGTGTTATTTATGCATGGTATGTATGTATGTATGTGTGTGTATATATATATCATTCATTCATTCATTATCTCCCTCTTTATCCTCTATTAGGGTCGGGGTGGGGTTCCCCATGCCCATCCAGGGGAGAACATCTCGGGCGCTGGGCAGATAGACCCAGGACAGGGCGCCAATCCATCGCTGGGCACACACTCACTCACTCACACACACACACTCTATATGGGGCAATTTTTTTGAGAATTCAATTGACTTGATCCATGTTTTTGGACTGTGGGAGGAAACCGGAGAACCCGGAGGAAACCCACGCAGGCACGGGGAGAACATGGAAACTCCACCCAGATGGGGATTCGAACCGGGAATCCCTAGCGCTGAGAGGCGAATATATATATATTTATATATATATATATATATATATATATATATATATATATATATATATATATATATATAAATTAGAAATGCTTATATAAGTAAATTCACTCTGTGTCATTAAATATCTTTGTATATATATATATATTGTGTGTATAAAATATTTTTTTCCAAATAAAAAATATCAATATAATATAGTCCGGGGGTGGCTCGGTGGCTTAGTGGTTTGGCACGTTCGCCTCTCAGCTCTAGGGATTCCCGGTTCAAATCCCCATCTGGGTGGAGTTTCCATGTCCTCCCCGTGTCTGCGTGGGTTTCCTCCGGGTTCTCCGGTTTCCTCCCACAGTCCAAAAACATGGGTCAAGTCAATTGAATTCTCCAAATTGCCCCATATAGAGTGTGTCTGTGTGAGTGAGTGTGTGCCCAGCGATGGATTGGCGCCCTGTCCTGGGTCTATCTGCCCAGCGCCCGAAACGTTCTCCCCTGGATGGGCATGGGGAACCCCACCACGACCCTAATAGAGGATAAAGCGGAAGATAATGGATGAATGAATGAATATTATAAGAGGATTTTTTGAAACGTTACAGGTAGATGGAAAAAAAAAAAAAAACAATTTTCCAAAAATAATAATAATAATTCAGTTTAAAATCAATTTAAATGCTATTGTTAGTCGTTTGTTGTTATGGAGTGCACTGTGAAGAAGATGTGATTGGCAGCTCGTACTCCCGCCGTTGACCACATGCAGGCGCTATGCTGGTTTAATAGAAGCCATACTGAGCGCGTGCACTGTCTGGGATCCTTGGGTAATTCGGGCCGTGGTTCTAATGCCCCGTCGGTGTGTTTTGCAGGAGGTGCAGCGCTGCACGGTGGACATGAAGATCACATCAGAACATTCGAATCACCCCGACAACAAGCACAAGAACCGATACATCAACATTGTGGCATGTGAGCATCATCATCATCATCATCCTCTCTCTCTCTCTCTCTCTCGCTCGCTCGCTCAGCTCCTCTGTATGCGGCTCACACTGGCGTTCTCTGTCCCCTCCACCAGATGATCACAGTCGAGTGAAGCTGAGGCCGTTAGCTGGCAAGGACTCCAAGCACAGTGACTACATCAACGCTAACTACGTAGACGTGAGTGCCTTCCTCAAAAGGTCCCTCGCACCGGCGTCACCGCAGGGGTCTCACCGCAGAGATCGCGTCTCAAAATTGTTTCTCTTCAGCAAAACGAAGCATGGGTTCTCAACGCGTCTCAACGTAGAACCCACGTCTTCTCACGGCTATTAAAGAATACGAAACCGACCCAATTTTCATTCATTCATTCATTATCTCCCGCTTTATCCTCTATTAGGGTCGTGGTGGGGTTCCCCATGCCCATCCAGGGGAGAACGTCTCGGGCGCTGGGCAGATAGACCCAGGACAGGGCGCCAATCCATCGCTGGGCACACACTCACTTACACACACACACTTTATATGGGGCAATTTGGAGAATTCCATTGACTTGATCCATGTTTTTGGACTGTGGGAGGAAACCGGAGAACCCGGAGGAAACCCACGCGGACACGGGGAGGACATGGAAATTCCACCCAGATGGGGATTCGAACCAGGAATCCCTAGCGCTGAGAGGCGAATGTGCTAACCACTAAGCCACCGTGCCGCCCCCGACCCCATTTTGTTTTCCAAAAATAACATTAACAAAATAACAAAAAACGCATCTAAACATTTCCAAACGCATGCGGCCACGTTAAGAAAATGAGAAACGCGTCCTCGACGAACGGAAAATCCACGTTTACATACACCGCCTTTGATCTGCGTTTGGCCGTCTCGCCTCCGAACGTCTTCGCCAATTTAACGATAAGGGTAACATGTAAACGAATGGTGGTCACCATAGTAATGGGAATGCTGCATGCGTCTGACACGTACCTCTTTCTGACTCTCTCTGATTCTTTTTTAAAAGCAAAGACCAGAATAAAATGTAATAGAAATTAGAGCATTATTTTTTATATATATTTTAAAAAAGTACAGTGGGACCCTTCGTTTTCGTCGCCAGTCCGTCTGCAAACGATCGATGGGATCTGAATTCGATGAAAACTAAGGCGCATGTTCCCATTTAAATTAAATTTAATGCAGCTATTTTGTCATAAAGAGGCCAAAATACATAAAACACATTTTATGGAGAATAAATGTCGTGTTTTATACGAAAAACAGAACAAAGAATTCATATATATATATGGTATTTTATTTTATTTTTTAATTTATTATAAAAGACTAATGTAAATAGGTAATGAGCATTAACGCTATTCGCTACATGAACCTTCTTTATCGCATCTTTTATTTTTTTTTTATTAACTTATCGTAGAGGCGGCAAGGTGGCTTAGTGGTTTAGCACGTTCGCCTCTCAGCTCTAGGGATTCCCGGTTCGAATCCCCATCTGGGTGGAGTTTCCATGTTTTCCCCGTGTCTGCGTGGGTTTCCTCCGGGTTCTCCGGTTTCCTCCCACAGTCCAAAAACATGCATCAAGTTAATTGAATTCTCCAAATTGCCCCCTATAGAGTGTGTCTGTGTGAGTGAGTGTGTGCCCAGCGATGGATTGGCGCCCTGTCCTGGGTCTATCTGCCCAGCGCCCGAGACGTTCTCCCCTGGATGGGCATGGGGAACCCCACCGCGACCCTAATAGAGGATAAGCGGGAGATAATGAATTGATGAATGAACTTATTGTAGATTTCAGCGATCTTAATGTCGTTGTCGTATTTTTTGATCATTTCTTTCTAGACTCCATGAGTCTGGAAACTTTTGGTCCCTGGATGGCGCTAAACGTACAGCGTTAATGAGATGCGTCATGTGATCACACCGTAAATTTGAAGCCACTGTCGAAAACAAAGACGGCAACAATCCGCTCTTTATTTATTTATTTTTTAATTATTAAAAAAAAATTTTAGTAAAATAGTAATAATTATAACGCCGTTGCTACTTTTACACCTTTGGGGGTTTGAATAGGATGCGGGTGTACAGATTATCCTAATCCCTGTGCGTCAGATTGGTACGGTGTCCATTAAAGGTGTAATCACGCCGTCTTCGCTCTGCGTCTCAGGGCTACAACAAGCCCAAGGCGTACATCGCGGCACAGGGTCCGCTCAAGTCCACCTTCGAGGACTTCTGGAGGATGGTGTGGGAACAGAACACCGGCATCATCGTCATGATCACCAACCTGGTGGAGAAAGGGCGGGTGAGTTCCGATTCATTCCGTTTTTTTATTAATTATTATTAATTATTATTTATTTATTTAATTTAATGAAATGATAGAAAGACATGCGTGCACTTCATTCCCTTTAACCTCCAGAGTTACGCAAGTTTTTTTATTTTTTTTGGGGGGGGGGGGGGGGTTACTGTTCCAACAGTATATACAGCATATAATCCAACATGCCGTATACGGGTAGCACCGAACGTTCTCCCCTGCGGAACATGGGGAACCCCCCCCCCCCCAACGACCCTATTAGTGAATGAATGAATTGAATGTGCTTAATTGCCCCATAGAGTGTGTGTGTTTGTGTGCTCAGTGATAGATTGGCGCCCTGTCCTGGGTGTATCTGTCCAGCGCCCGAAATTTTCCCCCCTGGATGGGCATGGGGAACCCACCCAACCCCGCGACCCTAGTAGTGAATGAATGAATTTAATGTGCTTAATTGCCCCATAGAGTGTGTGTGTGTGTGCCCAGTGATAGATTGGCGCCCTGTTCTGGGTGTATCTTCCCAGCGTCCGAAATGTTCTCCCCTGGATGGGCATGGGGAACCTCCCCCCCTCTCCCCCCTCCCCCCAAATAATCCTAGTAGTGAATAAATGAATTGAATGCTCTAAATTGCCCCATATAGAGTGAATTTGTGTAAGTGTGTGTGTGCCCAGTGATAGATTGGCGCCCTGTCCTGGGTGTATCTGCCCAGCGCCCAAACCGTTGTCCCCTGGAGAAAATGGGACCCCCCCTTCCCCTCCCCCACGACCCTAGTAGCGAATAAATGAAATGCTCTAAATTG
>JAFMOD010000435.1:243050-254254 GCA_019802435.1 Corydoras maculifer
ATGTTCTCCCCGTGTCTGCGTGGGTTTCCTCCGGGTTCTCCGGTTTCCTCCCACAGTCCAAAAACATGGAACAAGTTAATTGAATTCTCAAAAAATTGCCCCCTATAGAGTGTGTCTGTGTGAGTGAGTGTGTGCCCAGCGATGGATTGGCGCCCTGTCCTGGGTCTATCTGCCCAGCGCCCGAGACGTTCTCCCCTGGATGGGCATGGGGAACCCCACCCCGACCCTAATAGAGGATAAGCGGAAGATAATGAATGAATGAATGAATATATATACATATATATATATATGTTGTTGACGCCAAATTCTGACCCTACCATCCGAAGGGTCATCAGACCAGGCAACATTTTTCCAATCTTCTATTGTCCAATTTCGATGAGCTTGTGCTAATTGTAGCCTCAGTTTCCTGTTCTTAGCTGTGAAAGGAGTGGCACCCGGTGTGGTCTTCTGCTGCTGTAGCCCATCTGCCTCAAAGTTCGACGTACTGTGCGTTCAGAGATGCTCTTCTGCCTACCTTGGTTGTAACGGGTGGCTATTTGAGTCACTGTTGCCTTTCTATCAGCTCGAACCAGTCTGGCCATTCTCCTCTGACCTCTGGCATCAACAAGGCATTTCCGCCCACAGAACTGCCGTCACTGAATGTTTTTTCTTTTTCGGACCATTTTCTGTAAACCCTAGAGATGGTTGTGCGTGAAAATCCCAGTAGATCAGCAGTTTCTAAAATACTCAGACCAGCCCTTCTGGCACCAACAACCATGCCACATTCAAAGGCACTCAGATCACCTTTCTTCCCCATACTGATGCTCGGTTTGAACTGCAGGAGATTGTCTTGACCATGTCTACATGCCTAAATGCACTGAGTTGCCGCCATGTGATTGGCTGATTAGAAATTAAGTGTTAACGAGCAGTTGGACAGGTGTACCTAATAAAGTGGCCGGTGAGTGTATACAAAAGTGAGGCGCTCATAATAAAAAGCAAAAATAGACTATATATAAAATTAACCATTTCTCAGATTTTTTCCTTTGTTTAATGTGTCTCACAGTCGTTACTTTCATCCCGACACGAGTGTTTCTCATAAAGGATGACATTTACTTCATTAATTAACACTAATTAACACCAAGAGGGGGGTCCACAATTTTTAAATAATACAAATACGGTACAAAGAGATGATCCATTCATTCATTATCTTCAGCTTGATCCTCTTTGGGGAGAAGGGGGATGTTCCCCATGCCCATCCAGGGGACACCCAGGACAGGGCGCCAATCTATCGCTGGGCACACACTCACTCACACAGACACACTCTATATGGGGCAATTTGGAGCATTCATTCATTCATCCATTATCTTCCACTTTATCCTCTATTAGGGTCGGGGTGGGGTTCCCCATGCCCATCCAGGGGAGAACGTCTCGGGCGCTGGGCAGATAGACCCAGGACAGGGTGCCAATCCATCGCTGGACACACACTCACTCACACAGACACACTCTATATGGGGCAATTTGGAGAATTCAATTGACTTAATCCATGTTTTTGGACTGTGGGAGGAAAGCGGAGAACCCGGAGGAAACCCACGCAGACACGGGGAGAACATGGAAACTCCACCCAGATGGGGATTCGAACCGGGAATCCCTAGTGCTGAGAGGCGAACATGCCAAACCACTAAGCCAGCGTGCCGCCTTGGAGCATATAATTGACCTTAAATCCATGTTTTTTGGACTGTGGGAAGAAACCCACGCCGACATGGGGAGGACATGCAAGCTCCACCCAGATTGGAATTCGACCTGGAATCCCCTTGCGCTGAGGGGAGAACATGCTCAACCACTAAGCCACCGCGCCGCCCCACTTTCTTTTACCCATAATAAAATATATATATATATATATATATAATATAAGAATATTTTATAATTTAAAATAATGTGTTGTATATCATGCACTGATACGAATGTGAGGCGCTCAGAGAGGGGTGTGCTATCGTCAGTGATGTCACAGCCAATCAGATTTCAGGAGCATGAGCCCCCGTTGTCGTACAGAGCGGAGCTGTAAGGCGGCGGCGCGGCGTTCGGGTTTATTGTGCGTTACGAATCGAGGGCGTTGATTTTGATCTACACAATCTGCACTTTGAAGTTTATACTCGACTCCTATAGACTGCGTTAACGACGACGCGAGGACGTTTAGCTAATGAAGCTGGTCGTTTAATTGACTTCGGTCCTAATTGGCCGCCGTCTGATTGCCGTTCTAACGCTTTAATAAGATGATAATGATGACGATGGTTGGCGTCGGCGTTTCGATGTGTTCGATTGTGCGTAGCTTCGTTTATAACAATCACACAACACCGCGGCCGTGCCGACGCAACAAACGAACCTGTTTCAGAGTGACCATTGATTGATTGATTGATTGATTGATTAATTTACCTTTATTAGTCCCACAATCACGGTGGCTTAGTGGTCGGCATGTTCACCTCTCAGCGCTAGGGAGTCCCGGTTTGAATCCCCATCCTGGTGGAGTTTGCATGTTCTCCCCATGTCCGTGTGGGCTTCCTTCGGGTTCTCCGGGTTTCCTCCCACAGTCCAAAAACATGAATCAAGGTCAATTGAGTTCTCCAAAATTGCCCAATATAGATTGTGTTTGTGTACGTGAGTGTGTGTCCAGTGATAGATTGCCCCCTGTCCTGGGTGTATCTGCCCAGTGCCCGAGACGCTCTCCCCTGGATGGACATGGGGATCTCCCCCCCCCCCCCCCCGTGACCCTAATATAGGATAAAGCTGAAGATAATGGATGGATGGATGTTCCCACAATATCGAAAAAATATGGGTTCTAAAGAAATCCCAATCTGGGTGGAGTTTCCATGTCCTCCCCGTGTCTGCGTGGGTTTCCTCCGGGTTCTCCGCTTTCATCCCACCATCCAAAAAAACATGGATCAAGGTCAATCGCAGGGTTCCCGGCGTGAACGCCACGTCCTTTCAATTTGCGGTTTGAGAAGTGTGATGTCATTACGCCGCAGTCGTTATTTTCATCCCCACACTTTTTTTTTTTTGTTTGTTTCTCATCATTTACTTCATTAATTTACACTTAAACATGGATTTTGACCAAGAGAGGGGGGGCTCCACAATTTTGAAATAATACAAATACGGTACACAGAGATGATCCACCCAGATGGGGATTCGAACCTGGAATCCCCGGCGCTGAGAGGAGAACATACTGACCACTAAGCCCCCGTGCCGCCCACTTTTTTATTATTTTTTTTATTATTTTATTTTTTTATCCATAATAGCATCACAGTACAGACGTCAGGTTACAGTAATGCAGGGTTGGGAACCGGGGTTCAGTTGTAAAGAAAGAACAGAAGCCCTGTTCAAACAAAAATAAAATTATATAATAAATAAAAATAATTTTTTAACTTAAAATAATGTGTTGTATATCACGCCCCGATACGAATGTGAGGTCACTCAGGGGATAACCGTACTGTTAACACATAGTGTATCGGGTATGAAGATCGCAGGGTTCCCGGCGTGAACGCCGCGTCCTTCTGATTTTGCGGATGGAGAAGTGTGATGTCATTACGCCGCCCTGCATCTCTTCACACCCCATCAAACATTACAACCCCCCCCCTCCCTCACCCCCGCTATCACTCCTCAATATGCTCGCTTTGTAATCCTGCCACGGATTATTAAACACTGCGATGAGGGGGAATGATGATGTGTCCTCTCTTCGTCCTGCAGCTGGTGACGCAGTGCAACGCCCGCTTCGCCGAGTGCTTCAGCGCGCAGAAGGACTGCAACAAGGAGAAGAACCGCAACTCGTCGGTGGTTCCATGTGAGTCCTCGCAAAAAAAAAAACGCCAGCACAGCATTCTGTATAGGGGTGCAAATCTCTCAGGGTCCGGCGATTCGATTCGATTCCGATTTTTGAGGTCACGATTCGATTTTGAATCGATTTTCGAGTCAGAAACGATTTTCGATTCTGAATCGATTTTCGAGTCAGAATCGATTTTCAAGTCAGAAACGATTTTCGAGTCCGAAACGATTTTCGAGTCCGAAACGATTTTCGATTCCGAATTGATTTTCGAGTCAGAAACGATTTTCGATTCTGAATCGATTTTCGATTCTGAATCGATTTTCGAGTCAGAAACGATTTTCGAGTCAGAAACGATTTTCGATTCCGAATCGATTTTCGAGTCAGAAACGATTTTCGAGTCAGAAACGATTTTCGATTCCGAATCGATTTTCGAGTCAGAAACGATTTTCGAGTCAGAAACGATACAGAATCTTTTTTCTTGTCAGAAACGATTTTCGATTCCGAATTGATTTTCGAGTCAGAAACGATACAGAATCGATTTTCGAGTCAGAAACGATTTTCGATTCCGAATCGATTTTCGAGTCAGAAACGATACAGAATCGATTTTCGATTTTTTTCAGTTCAAATGTTCTTTACATTTTGTGATTGACGAGATGAAACGACAACATAAACAAGAAACGATAATTTCAGGTTCCGTCCTGTATCAAATCTTGCATCATTTTATATTTATACAAAAATTGGATTGCGCTAAATTAAAATTAACAGTATCAGGTTCGCTGAGCTGCCTGACTTTTTTTTTTTTTTTTTTTTTACATAAAAAACATCCATCAATGAACAAATAATTAAAAATATATTAATTGAAAAGTTTACCACGGTGCATTCACCTTTAATCGAAACTAAAATACAGACTTTACGGTCAGAGTGCATTTCTATTTTGCAAATCTTTAAAACTTAACATACTTTAGTCTTTTTAGCTATATTGCACCAACATTCGCTACGTTTTCAAAACTTAACCTTAAATATTCAATATATTTTTGACTTCTTTTATCTCGTGGTGATGTCGCGCCAAACGGGCTCGCGCATCCGTCGTATTTTCAAACTACCTCAATTTCATTTTACACATTTTACGCTTTGAAAGCCAAACATCGGCTTTTAACGACGACGGATCCCGTGTTGAATCCCCTGCTTGATGCTTCCCTACAACCTACTACAATTACAACTACAACCGGATCTGCTTAACAAACTTGCTGTACGGCGGCCGAGCGGATATGTAATGCGATATGCAGTACGCTCAGGAGGGGGCGCCAAAATAATAAAACTTAAACGAATTTTTTAAAAATCGATTCTTGGGTGTTGTGAATCGATTCAGAAATCGACAGGACTACGAATCGCGATTCTTTGAAGAATCGATTTTTTGTTTTCTGCACCCCTAATACCGTATACCATCGCAGAACCGATCGCGTCCCACGTCCACACGTCTGATGTAATCTATGATCTGTCTTGGGTTTGGTCTCCACAGCGGAACGGGCGCGTGTTGGCCTCGCCCCTCTGCCTGGCATGAAAGGCACCGATTACATCAACGCCTCCTACATTATGGTGAGTGAACATCACGTTCTTTACCGTGGAACTCTGCAAATGGGGGGGGGGGGGTCTATCTGCCCAGCACCCGAGATGTTCTCCCCTGGATGGGCATGGGGAACCCCACCGCGACCCTAATAGAGGATAAAGAGGGAGATAATGAATATTATGTAAAATAATATTAATAAAATTGAATTAAAAATGTAAATATCTTTTGCATCATGTAAACCTGACAAGCCACGCCCACCTCTCTAGCGGTGTCCCATCGGTGTTTGTACACATTCTCAAATCTGTCCCGTGTGTTTAATTTAAGATATTGGGATTTAATACGGTACAAGAGGGCGTGGCATTATTGTGAATAAACCCCATAAAGAGGTGTTATCGGTCCCGACGTGTAGTGCAGTACAGCTACATCTCTTTACGTGATTTATTCACAATAATACACAACCTCGAGTGTCGTATTGCTTTAATAAAACACTTACAAATAAACAGTATAATAAAAAAAACAAGCTTTGCATTTATTAAAAAACAAAATCGGTAATAATCTGCTCTTCCACGACGATCTAATCCAGGTTTTAGAGTGAACGCTGAGTAATAGGTTTCCAGTTTCTCAAACGATCCAATACTGAATAAACGACCCGAATTACAGAACGCAGTTCATAAAAAAACACGGAGAAAACATTGTATTGTATGTCACGCAATGATACGAATGTGAATGCGTTTTGTCAAAATGTCACGGCTGCAAACAGCTCAGCCAATCAGATTTAAGGAGCTTTATAATACATAGATATACATTATCAAATCGTTATCTATTTCGAATGGAGTGGCACGGTGGCTTAGTGGTTGGCATGTTCTCCTCTTAGCATTAGGGATTCCCAGTTCGAATCCCAATCTGGGTGGAGTTTGCATGTCCTCCCCGTGTCTGCGTGGGTCTCCTCCGGGTTCTCCGGTTTCCTCCCCACAGTCCAAAAAACATGGATTCAAGGTGAATTGAACGCTCCAAATTGCCCCATATAGAGTGTGTGTGAGTGTGTCCAGTGATAGATTGCCCCCCCGAACGTCCCCCCTCCCCCCCATATCCATGATGGATGGATATTTGGGACGAGCGCAGCCGAACGGTCCGTCGGTTTAACGATTGTTCGCGACATAATTATAAAAAATACAAATAAAAAAAGCCCACAGAACTTCCTTTGATCTTTTATGCCGCCCCCCGGAGGTACTGCAGTGCACGTTCTGCGCTCCGTGTTTGGATACAGGGGGCAGAATCGACTGTTGGCAGCGGACGATGTTCTAAAAGTGGCGTCGGTGTTTGTTGAGAGTGATTTAACGGCGGGATCGATGGACGTCGCTTATCCCCATTTAAAATCGTTAAGTGAGGGGTAATGTTTATTTCGGCGTCATAAATCTCCCGCCGCAGTGCTGTTTGTTTTCCTGAACCCTCCTGCGCCTCCCCGCAGGGCTATTACCGCAGCAACGAGTTCATCATTACCCAGCATCCTCTGCCTCACACCACTAAAGACTTCTGGAGGATGATCTGGGACCACAATGCACAAATCATCGTCATGCTTCCTGACAACCAGGGCCTGGTGAGTACCGCCGAGCGACCGCCCAAAAAAACAGTCACGTACTGGGGGGGGGGGGGTCATAGGGGAGAACGTCTCGGGCACTGGGCAGATACACCCAGGACAGGACGCCAATCTATCACTGTACACACTCACGCAAACATACACACTCTATATGGGGCAATTTGGAGCATTCAGTTTACCTTGAATCCATGTCTTAGGCCTGTGGAAGGAAACACCGGAGAACCCGGAGGAAACCCACGTGGACGCGGGGAGAACATGCCAACGCCACCCAGATTCGTTGGCATGTTCTCCCTATAGCCGTGTGTATGTCCTCAGCGAGCTTCAACGTGACGTGAGGACCGGGAGACAAAAGACTAAATTGAGGCTGACAATGTTCCATCAAACTTCATTACATTTCGTTGAATGGCTTAGTGGTTTGGCATGTTCTCCTCTCAGTGTTGGGGATTCCGGGTTCGGATACCAATCTGGGTGAAGTTTGAATGTTCTCCCCACGTCCATGAGGGTTATCGCCGGGTTCTCCGGTTTCCTCCCACAGTCCTGAGACATGGATTCAAGGTCAATTGAATGCTCCAAATTGCCCCATATAGTGTGTGAGTGAGTGTGTGTTCAGCGATAGATTGGTGTCCTGTCCTGGGTGTATCAGCGCCCGAAACGTTCTCCCCTGGATGGGCATGGGGAACACCCCCCCCCCCCCGACCCTAATAGAGGATAAAGCGGCTTAGAACATCTATATATAATTTAATAATAATGCAATAGATTAAATATATAATATTAAATACAGTAATAAATATACAATAGAGTATAAATAAATTCATTCATTCATTATCTCCTGCTTTATCCTCTATTAGGGTCGCGGTGGGGTTCCCCATGCCCATCCAGGGGAGAACGTCTCGGGCGCTGGGCAGATAGACCCAGGACAGGACGCCAATCCATCGCTGGGCACACACTTACTCACACACACACACTCTATATGGGGCAATTTTGAGAATTCAATTGACTTGATCCATGTTTTTGGACTGTGGGAGGAAACCGGAGAACCCGGAGGAAACCCACACGGACACGGGGAGAACATGAAAACTCCACCCAGATGGGGATTCGAACCGGGACTCCCTAGTGCTGAGAGGAGAACATGCTAAACACTAAGCCACCGTGCCACGTATAAATAAATGACTTAATTAAAATTAAGTTAAAAATAGACAACGCATTTACAGTCATCAAAGTGAACAGGCTTTGATCCAAACAAAAAAGTTTTAAGTTTAAATTGTAAATAATTGACTTATTATTAAATTGGCTCTGTGATCGCAGTAACATGTTTACTCTCTCTCTCTCTCTCTCTCTCTCTCTCTCTCTCTCTCGCTCGCCCTCGCTCGGTCCGTTTGGGCACGCAGGCGGAGGACGAGTTCGTTTATTGGCCCAGTCGAGAGGAAGCCATGAATTGTGAGGCCTTCACCGTCACACTCATTAGCAAAGACGTCCTCTGTCTGTCCAACGAGGAGCAGATCATCATCCACGACTTCATCCTGGAAGCCACGCAGGTTTGTATCTCTGACGATGGAGGCGTTTGGTTTCGTGTCATGTGACGGCGTGATGGGGTGCGTAATTCAGGTGTCACACTGTGGGGTAGCGTAGGGCGAGCGGTCCGGAGACGTTGGAAAGGGGATTTTCCTTTTTCCCCCCTTCACCTTTATTCACAATAATTACATCAGCTATGTACAGTATATATATTTACAATATTCATTCATTCATTATCTTCCACTTTATCCTCTATTAGGGTCGTGGTGGGGTTCCCCATGCCCATCCAGGAGAGAACGTCTCGGGCGCTGGGCAGATACACCCAGGACAGGACTCCAATCTATCGCTGGGCACACACTCACTCACACACACACACTCTATATGGGGCAATTTGGAGAACTCAATTGACTTGATCCATGTTTTTAGACTGTGGGAGGAAACTGGAGAACCCGGAGGAAACCCACGCAGACACTGGGAGAACATGGGAACTCCACCCAGATGGGGATTCGAACCGGGAATCCCTAGAGCTGAAAGAAGAACATGCCAAACCACTAAGCCACAGTGCCGCCCACATTTACAATATATTATGTTTATAGTTAACATATTCTATATTATATTGACGTTCATAGTTGTATGTTATTATATTTCACATATCTATATACTGTATTGGGCGACACAGTGGTTTAGCATGTTCTCCTCTCAGCGCTAGGGAATCCCGGTTCGAATCCCCATCTGGGTGGAGCTTCCATGTGCACGCCGTGTCCGCGTGGGTTTCCTCTGGGTTCTCCGGTTTCCCCCCACAGGAGCCACGGTAACATCAGCAGACTTGGGATTTGAACCCACAACCTTCAGGTTGACATCCCAACACCCTCAACCCTGAGCACCCACGCCCTCACGTCACCTTTAATTCGGCCTGTGTTCTGATGTGCATCCTGAGTCAGTGCTGCAGGGCTCTTTGTTCTTATTCACTTTATAAACGTCATTCTCAGAAGGCCCAGCAGGGGGCGGCGGCACACCTCCATCAGAAATCTATTTCTATAAACGCTGGACACAATAGCGGGGTAATGGTGTGTATGCTCTCGCTCAGGATGACTACGTGCTGGAGGTGCGTCATTTCCAGTGCCCGAAGTGGCCGAACCCCGACGCCCCCATCAGCAACACGTTCGAGCTCATCAACATCATCAAAGAGGAGGCCATGACCCGAGACGGCCCCACCATAGTGCACGACGAGTGAGTACCCACTGCCTCTGGGGTACTAAAGGGGCAGAACCTTAGAACAAGCACTGTAGGGATTCGGTATTGGATTAGGATCTCCATTTAGGGAGGTTCTCCAACCTGAGTCCCTACCTAAACCTCCAGCAGCTCCTGTACCTCCAGTACGACGTGTTAACCATCCAATAAACCAAAGCAATTAATTTAAAGGGGGTCACCTACTGTGATTTTTTCTACTCTGTGTTTTGAATGACGTACAACGAGGGGTCGATCAAAACATATGTGGCGCCACACTGCCCTCCAATGGCTAAGCCTGGCAACTACAACTCCTTATTTTGAGATTATAACTAAAATGAAGGAATAGCTGTTTAATTAGGGATACAAAGGGAACCCATCGGGATGTCCAATCAGAAACTATGGAATAGACAAAGTACACCTTTGTAATCTGTCTCATGAAGCAAAAATAATAATAATAAAAATAATAATTGTTTGTTTGAAATGCAGAATCATTTCAGAATCAGCTAATCCTCTAATAGCCGGTTTATTAATAGGAAAATAAAATAAATAAGACCTTCAATTACGTGAACAGCATCCCGTTTAACGAGATTAGCGGACGTGATTTCAGACTCCGCGTGAGACGAGAGACCGGTAAGCATACCAGAAGACTTGTATTGCCGTTTGCATCACATGCGGTACGTGAAATGAAAACGAAATTGTGGTTTTCGAACCCCGTTTTACCCCCAGCAATTTCTATTAGACGTAAAAATGTGAAAATTTTATTTTAAATAGAAGACTAGGGTCACATTGAGTTTATTCGATCACATTAAAGCACTTCGCTGTCGTCGCCAACCCTCAGATTAAATACTATTAGGGTGACCAGACATCCCGCTTTGTGCGGGACAGTCACGCAATTTCGTTAGTTTTCATGCGTCCCGCAAATTGAGACGTTGTCCCGCATTGTTATTGAGTCCAGTTTTTAAGCGCGGTTTATAATCCACATTGGAAGGCTGTGTTGTCTGTTATTGGGGGAGAGGCAGGCTGTGTGAATGTCAACCAATAGGGAACGCGGACGCATGCCCACCAACACAAACAATGCAAGTTAGGTCTGTATATACCTGTGTGTATATATCCTTTCATTCATTATCTTAAGCTGTATCCTATATTAGGGTAGCGGGGGGGTAAACCCAGGACAGGACGCCAATCTATCGCTGGACACACACTCACTCACACAGACACACTCTATATGGGGCAATTGGGAGAACTCAATTGACTTGATCCATGTTTTTGGACTGTGGGAGGAAACCGGAGAACCCGGAGGAAACCCACGCAGACACGGGAAGAACATGGAAACTCCACCCAGATGGGGATTCGAACCGGGAATCCCTAGCGCTGAGAGGCGAACGTGCCAAACCACTAAGCCACCGTGCCGCCGCCTAATATATATATATATATATATATATATATATATATATATATATATATATATATATTTATATATATATATATATATATATATATATATA
>JAFMOD010000435.1:254807-342451 GCA_019802435.1 Corydoras maculifer
ATATATATATATAATATTTAGGGTGACCAGATTCCAATTAATTAAAAAACCAGATGTGGGACAAAGTCTACGTGGGACAATGTGGGACACCAATGCACTGCCATATATCTATATTTATATATGGCAGTGCATTGGTGTCCCACATTGTCCCACGTAGACTTTGTCCCACATCTGATTAATTGGAATCTGGTCACCCTAAATAGTTAATTATTTGTTAATTTTATTCATTTCTTTAAGTGCTCTGATCGATCGGGGGGGGGGGCGATAAAACCCTGTTGATTTTTAAAAAGCGATGGGGACGCCGTGATGACCGCAGAGCTCCGACTCTGATTACCGCAGATCTGAGTTCAGAGCAGCACCTCCCCGAGACGCGCGTCCCGTCTATTAGAGGGATACGTTGGTAATTAAGACGGCCGTCGTTTGTGAACCTCTTGGAGGTGATGCCATGGTAACAATACTGTCTCGTAAAAAGCCCAATTAGTTGTTCTCGCTTTATCAGACGAGACAAGCTTCATTTGCATAATGAATAAACATGAAGCGAGGCCCGGCGTCGTCGTGTTGTTCAGGGTTTTAATGCTGAAGCAGAGTGTCTAAATTAAAGGGACACTCATTATATGTAATTGGATCACAACTCCTTCAGGTGTTGTATAGTGGGAAGAAAATAACAGGAATCCTTCCAATAAACACTTTCGCTTGTGTGTGTGTGTGTGTGTGTGTGTGTGTGTGTGTGTGTGTAACATTATAGAACCTAATCTGCAGATCCAGAGGCTACTTTTTGTCTTAATGAGGTATTTGGTTCCTCAAGTGTACTTATTAAAGTAAAGTGCCAGTCTCATTAGCAGCCAATTCACCGGCGCTCCTCGTCCTCCCGGCGCCTCCTTCACCCAAAACTTTTGGTTTGGGGGAGTTTTCTCAGGAGCGACACGCTCCACGTCGCACGTGTTGATTCAACGTCTTCAGAAACGCTGCGCTTTAGTGGGACCTGCCAACAAAAATAAATCAAATAAAGAAAAGAGAAATCATGTAAAGCGGGTTACTGACGCCCCGTGTTCCTGACTCACCAGGTACGGCGCCGTGTCCGCAGGCATGTTCTGCGCCCTCACCACGCTGAGTCAGCAGCTGGAGAACGAGAACGCCGTGGGCGTCTATCAGGTGGCCAAGATGATCAACCTCATGAGACCCGGCGTCTTCACGGACATTGTGAGTATATATATAAACACACAAGAATAAGTTCAAACCTTATTATCTTCACGACGGCAGGTGATTAACCCGATTTAATTAAGATAGTGATCATCACAGATGAGACAATGGGATCAGCAGCCACCTAATCACCGGCATGTTATGTGACCATGTAACAGTCACCTGTATGTCTGTATGTGTGAGTGTATATATATTTATACACACACACACACATCCATCCATGCATCCATTATCTTCCGCTGTACGAGGGTCATGGAGGGGCCCATTAAGGGGAGAACAATTCGGGCGCTGGGCAGATACACCCAGGACAGCGTGCAATCTGTCACTGGAAACACACACACACACACAAACACACACACACTCTATATGGGGCAATTTGGAGAATTCAGTTGACCTTGATCCATGTTTTTTTGGACTGTGGAAGGAAACCGGAGAACCCGGAGGAAACCCACACAGACACGGGGAGGACATGAGAAACACTGGGTGAATTGGGAAAGCCACTGTGCCACCCTATATATTTAGTCATTTAGCAGATATATATATATATATATATATGTGTGTGTGTGTGTGTGTGTGTGTGTATGTATATATANGTGTGTATGTATGTATATATGTGTGTGTCTCAACGAAATCTGACCTGACGCTGCCCTCTCTCTCCCCCCCTCCCCCCCCCCGGTTCCGTCTCTCTGTCAGGACCAGTACCAGTACCTTTACAAAGCGATGCTCAGCCTGGTGAGCAGTAAGGAGAACGGGGCCGCGGCCGTGTCCATCGAGCGCAACGGCAGCATGGCCCTGTCTGAAGAGTCGGACCCCGCCGAGAGCATGGAGTCTCTGGTGTAGAGCTCGGGGTGGATGGGTGGGGTGGGGGGGGGTGTGTGGACGTGGACGCCGGGCCGGGGTACGCCCGCTCCTCTTACTTTGTACAACTCCAAGGACTAAAGACGAGACTTTTTCTGAGGCCTTTTTTGCCGGGACTCTTGGTTAAAAACGAATAACCCGATTACTTTTTTACACTGATGAAAAGTTTTTTGATATTTATTTTTTTTTCTCGCCATTTTATGTCTTAATGTTTATCCTACTGAACATTTGCACCTCCGTTTTTCAGTTCCCACGGCAACAAAGAGAACACACTTCTGTCTAGTTTGCACTATGAAAATATCAGTGTTACTGCCTAATTCAGTCCTACTCTCTCTCTCTCTCGCTCGCTCGCTCTCTCCGTCTCACCGACCCCGGGCTTGGACGTCCCATCGTAACGCTCCACTCGTCGGCCTGGACGTCGACGTAAAACGAGTCCGACCTCCCGCGGTTTCGGTGGGCGACGGAGCCGGACGCTTCGGCCGGGCTCATTAACATAACGAATCCCCCGCCGACGAGCGACGCCGGATTCCTCCGCGCCGCCGTTCTTCACCCATTCCGCATCCCAAGCCCGTTCGACCCGTGGCTGGTTCCGAACGGCGACTGTGAACACGGTCCTTACGTTTGGAAGATTCACATTACGCTTTTTTAATAGTATATAAACATACGAATATAGCACATCTCATTATAACTTTTGCTTTCATAACGAATTCACCGTAATTAGGCACCGCTTCCTTCCCGGCTCCGTTTCACCATCTTCGTTTGCGTGTTTTATTTTTATTTTTATTTTTTTATTTCTCACGCCGTCTCTGGCTCCCCCTGCTGGTCACGGCTCCGTGTCACGTGGCATTGCTGCTATACTTTCGTCCGTCCGAAAGAGGGGACGTTCTCGTTCTAGGCATTCCAGTGTTACCGATGTAGGGGTGCTCTCGCCGGGGGCGCCGCCGTGTGGCGGGGACGTGGACTGTACCACATTATTCTCAATGTTGCGTCTCCGTGCACGCGTCTGGAAGCCGCTCGGCTGGTTCCACCATCGCTGGACGTGTGGACGCGTGGACGGCGTCTCGATATCCACAGAGCACAATGGCCTTCAAACACCTTCTACCCCCGACAGCTGCGGGAGCAACGTCCGGTCCGTCAAGTTTTACCAAAGACTTTTACTCGTCAGCGCCATCTCTCTGTAATCTATGGTATCTGTGTCCACAACTGCAGTATGTCTTCTGCACTCTCTCTCTCTCTCTCTCTCTCGCTCGCTCTGTATGTATGTATGTATGTGTGTATGACTCACCAGCCCCCGACTCGATCTCCAAGCTGTATCATCTAGGTCCTATCCCGTCTCTCTCGGCATCTGTAAGCGCCGGGAAGAAAAAAAAACATGATAAATGGACGGTGAGACCGATTCGTCTCGATCGTGCTGAAACATCGTTATCGTTTCCATCTCGTCTCCTAGGCAACGGGGAAACTGTGAAATCTGGAAATGAATATTTGCCACCCGGGTTCTTTTTTAACAAATCGGGGGGGGGGGGGGGATGATGATATTAAAGTGACATCACACACGCCATCCAAGCCCTTCAAACAATTTCAGCTTTGTTACCATCGACCTAGAATTGCCCGAGGGGGGGGACTTGCATTTTTCCACCACGACCACTAGGTTGCAGCGCACCCGCTCCCCCACACGGATTTACAGTTGGCTGTCCATTTCGAGTGCAGAACGAACACCCGACATTTCGTCTCCCACCCCGTTCCCCTCGCCGCAGACCTCCCGGAGCCGAGGCGACGCTTTATATGCTGCAGTTGTTGTTATTCGGCTTCTTTTACTTTGAATGTACATATTTCCGATGACTCTCCAACCACCGTTGCCGTTACGCCCCCCGGTGTACGACCAGAGAATTTTATTTTCCTATTAAGCTCGTTTTCCACGTCACCTACAGCTCTCCGGATGGTTTGTCGTCCGTTTCCGTTCCATTTCATTTTTCCGACGTCATTCCACACGGCCGCTCTCACCCCCACCCCACGCCTACCCCCATCCACTCCCACCCCCACCCCCACCCCACGCCTACCGATACCACAGGGCAGTGATTGTGATATTCTCTCTGTAATCCTGCTTAATCGCTTGATTTCTGTTAGGTTCTGATTTTGTTAAGGGCGTCGTGGGCCAGTCGTCCCCGTCGTTACCCTTCTTTTCGGAGCAGGTGGGTGTTGATCAGAGTCACAAGCCTTCTTATTCGGAAACTGATATAACACAAAAAGTGGTTTTTCTGTTTTCGTTGAAAGCTATATCAAATTCTATTATAGTGTTATTTAATATGTAAATTGTATTGCTATACATAAAATAAAATATGGGTTTTGATGTACTTTAAGCATATCCCGACGGCCTGCTGTGTGACTACTATCGTGCTACTATATGTACAATTTTTTCTTTTTTCTTTTTCATTTTCTGGCGCCTCCTCGTCCTCTCACCAAATCCACCTCGGCTTCATGTCCAGATGTGAACATACAGCTGTTGTGTGCACAATCACACTGATATTAAACCCTAAAAAACCCATTGTTTACCTCACATAACGCCTTATGTGCAATTACAGGTCGTTGACACTAGAGGGCGGAAATGGACAGTTTATTTTAACTGGTATTTGTTTTCTGTTCCTTATATTATTCCTGCGGCACGGTGGCTTAGTGGTTTAGCATGTTCTCCTCTCAGCGCTAGGGATTCCCGGTTCGAATCCCCATCTGGGTGGAGTTTCCATGTTCTCCCCGTGTCTGCGTGGGTTTCCTCCGGGTTCTCCAGTTTCCTCCCACAGTCCAAAAACATGGATCAAGTCAATTGAGTTTTCCAAATTGCCCCATATAGAGTGTGAGTGTGTGTCCAGCGATAGAGTGGCACCCTGTCCTGGGTGTATCTGCCCAGCGCCCCAAACGTTCTTCCCTGGATGGGCATAGGGAACCCCCCCCGCGACCCTAATAGAGGATAAAGCGGAAGATAATGAATGAATGAATTAATATATTATTCCCTACAGACGAACTAGATTTAAGCTCATGTGTTAACAGTTAATATTGGGCAGCAGTGTTTCTGCCCTTTACAGGTGGGTGGATTAAACCGCACCCCTTTAAATCTACAAATTTAATGACCGCAGTGCTTACGTCCCCTCCTATACTGGGTAGTTGCACTTTAGACCCACAACACTGGCTGACTAACCTTACGAATGTTCTCCATAATCTGGTAAAAAGCCTTCCTCAAGAAGTGGACACTGTAATAACGGTATAGAAGGCCCAACTTACATTATGATGTCATAAAATGTGAATTTCCCCATTGGGGGCAAAATAAAGGTCTATCTTACCTTATCTTAAAAAGCTCCTGTAGTCCTGATGTGTAGGTCTTTCAGAGCTAGTGAGTGGACACTGATTAAACACCATCAGCACCGCTGTGTCTGATCCATGTCAGTGTAAGAGCAGTACTGAGAGTCATCCACCACCCTAATACCTGCTGCAGGGGGTCCTGATCATCAGAGAACAGAGTAAAGCACGATTATGTTAAATGTTAAATACACCATCAGGTCACTTATTTAAATCTACAACCTGTAAAACAACCAAACACAAAAAAAGGTCCTCTAGGAGGACTTACTTCAAGATTATGTCCTTTTTTTGGACATACAGTTCCATTTATGCCATGTTTACACGATTAAACAAAGAATAATGAATTAATTAAACATTAATATCTTATAATGATGAATAATGAATGTAATTGTACAGAGGATAAATAAGAACGGGACCCGTTGACGCGTCAACAAAGCAACCAGCCACAAGAGGGCGCCGTTTAACCAGGAGCGCGGCGCATTGGTCTGTTACAGCAGAGACCTTGATTAATGAAATCACGTGTTAGTTTTATTCAATATTCTTTCTTTTAATTACTATTTAATCTGATTATTTTATCTGCTTGCACAGATTTATCGTACATTAGAAACGAGAATATAGTTATAGATAATATATATATGTATTGTTAATAAAAAACCATCTATAATGTAATCATGCGTTCAAATCTGAACTCGAACACTTCAAAAACACGTGTTTAAAGCATTCTAATTTTATAATTTATTATTTATGCTTTGTTTTAAAAAAACATTTACTTTTTATTAATTTATTTATTTTAGCCAGACATTAATTAAAAACCGCGGTAATCAGCGTACTCCTAATGAACTTAGTAATTAATAAAACACCCCAAACTAATAATAATATATTTAAACATAATATATTCGACCTTTTCGTTCGTCTTCATTCCGTTTTAGAAAAAGTTTCAAGCGAAAACGCTCGTCACCCCCTCGAATCACCCTGATTGGTCAAAATACAAACCGCCCCGCTGGACCTATCCAGGGGCACTACGCCGTTTCAAAGTACGCAGTTACTCGTACCCTACCTAGTGCACTACGCCGTACCAAGGGGATTTCTTCGGACCGGGCCGGTGAGCTCCAGTACGCAGGCGCACTGTCGTGACCGCGCACTCGGGAGAGACATTTGAAAGCGGGTTAAGTTGTATTTTTTAATTGTTTTTTTTTATTGTTATTAGTTATTTTTTCTCTCCCGCCGCCGGCTTTAATCTCAGCACTTTCACACGGCCGCCTGCGTGAGTTTATCGCGACAACTTCTGCCTTTTAATTGTAGCTTTTAATCGCCCTGTCGAAAGCCATGCCGCGAGCGAGCCCTTGGGCCGCGTCCCAAACCGCCTCACTAATGACTAAATAGGCTCCATCGAAAACTGTACACAACGGGCAGCCGCCGCACACTCCATAGGGCGGCGGTGTGGTTTTTAGAACACAGCCGCATGAGGCGTTTCGTTCGCCGTGGGCTGGCTGGCTTGCGAGCTAACGTTCAGTCGGGTTTAATTCATTAATTCGTTCATCTCTGGGTAATAGAAAGTCATTATAAGCCTTACAGCCTGTAAGTGTGATGTTTTTTGGCTGCTAAAAGTTGTGTATATTTTTTAAAAGTGCGTCTAGTAAGGTTTTAATGCATCCATTTAGCCGTTAGCTTATCGGATTCGAGCCTCTCCCGGTGTTTAACTCGGTGATTTTTTTAGGGTGCAGGGGGTTGTTTCGGGGGAGGGGGTGTTTAATACACTCCTGGTGTTTGGTTTGAGATTTAAAACTTGAGGAACATAAAGGTAAGATTCGATTAATAAAGGCGGCGGAAAGCCAAGGCCTTGTTGATGCTTCATTAGGGTTCCAAACGGGTTCCCCTTTAAAGTGAATGAATGCATGCTGTGTGTATTTGTCTTTAAATGTGTCTATTTGTCTTAAAATTCTGAAGAATTGGGTGTAAATGTGAGCGCTGTAGTCTTTGGTGGACTTCTAACTAGCGGCGCGAATCTCTCAGAGTCTGGCGATTCGATTCCGATTTTGGAGCTGACGATTCGATTCAGAATCGATTTTCGATTTTTTTTTTCGGCTCAAATGCTCTTTAAATTCAATTTGAATGATGTGATTGACGAGATGAAACGACGATGTAAACCAATAGAACGTTTATTTAAAACGATACTTTCAGGTTCCGTCCTGTATCAACTCTTTTTGCTTTATTTTATATTTATACCCCAAAAAAATGGGATTGTGCTTAATGAAAATGAGCAGTGTTGGGTTCGCTTACCTTTTTGGAAGGTTTTTTTCTTACATGAAAAAAAAAACTATAAATGGACAAATCATTCTAAATATATTGATATCAAAGTTTGCCACGGTGCATTCACCTTTAATCGAAACTAAAATACAGACTTTACGGTCAGAGTGCGTTTAGATTTTGCAAGGCTTTAAAACTTTAACATTTAAAAAATGAAATGCATACTTTAGTCTATTACAAGCTTAACTTTAAATATGAAATATATTCTTCAACGTCTTTTATCTTGTGGCAATGTCATGACAAATGGGCTCGCACATTTGTCGTAGTTCCAAAATACCACGAATTTTATGTTACACTCGTTGTAAACAGTCGCGCTCATGTCAAATGTGATATGCAATCCGTGCTGGAGGGGGCGCCAAAATAATAAAACTTAAAAACATTTTTTTAAAACCGATTCTTGGGCATTTTGAATCGATTCCGAATCGCCTGGACTACGAATCACGAATTTATTATTTTTTTTCTCCCCCCCTTCCCCAGCACCCCTACTTCTAACAGGTGCATGTATTTGTTTCAGGTGCATTAATGCCGTCCCTTTGCTCTTCCACAGTTAATATGGAACTCAATGACGCCAATCTCCAAACTCTGACCGAATACCTGCGGAAGACGCTGAACCCCGATCCGCTCGTCAGGCGTCCAGGTGCGAGAACGCCGCAGGTACGTGTGCACTGCCCCGGTCCGGACGCTCCGACTGACCGACCGGCTCTCTGTTACAGCCGAGAAGTTTCTGGAGTCGGTGGAGGGCAACCAGAACTACCCCGTTCTGCTGCTCACCACGCTGGAGAAGGCGCAGGACGACGTCATACGAGTCTGTGCCGCCGTCACCTTCAAGAACTACATCAAGAGGAACTGGCGCATCGTGAGTTTTTTTTTTTTTTTTTTATTAAACGACGCGTGAGGATGAAGCGTGACGGCTCATTCGGGTGGTGTCTTCTCTCCGCCAGGTGGAAGATGAACCCAACAAGATCTCTGATGCGGACCGCACCACCGTCAAGGCTAACATTGTGAATTTGATGTTGACCAGCCCGGAGCAGATTCAGAAACAGGTCGAGATGCTTTCTGTTCCCTCCCGATTTAATTTGTTGAAAGCGGTTGTTTCTATGAAAACATCGAGGTTGGCTGAGTTTTTAGATCACGTGGGTGTTGGGGTTGAAAAGAGCAGACAAGGCAGATGTTAGAGCATCAGTCTGGGAAACAGATAATGTGTCTCCTTCCACGGTCTGATAGCAAACAAAGAAAAATCAAGAAAAAAAAAAAATAAGCATGTGATGGACCATACCAGACTTAAACACGATCCCAATAAAGGAGACGATTACTTTAATCCATCAGTGTACACATGATGTCCAAATCTTAATTCCACCTGCTTCGTTTGGCATTAACTCTAATACCACCTACTGCAAGATTTGTAATAACACCCTCTTCCACCCCACATGGGGGGAATATGCAAGATGAATCAGTTTATTGAGGCCAGAGGGAGATTTGTATTACAGTAGCCTATATATATATATATATATATATATATATAATATAAACAAATGAATGAATAAATTTAAAATGCTTAAAGTTGTTGGGCTGACTTTAAAATGTTATATCTTTACATGTTTAAGGGGCGGCACGGTGGCTTAGTGGTTTAGCACATTCGCCTCTCAGCGCTGGGGATTCCCGGTTCGAATCCCCATCTGGGTGGAGTTTCCATGTCCTTCCCGTGTCCATGTGAATTTTCTCCGGTTCCCTCCCACAGTCCAAAAACATGGATCGAGGTCAATTGAGTTCTCCAAATTGCCCCATATATCGAATCCCCATCTGGGTGGAGTTTCCATGTTCTTCCCGCGTCTGCGTGGGTTTCCTCCGGGTTCCCCGGTTTCTTCCCACAGTCCAAAAACATGGATCAAGTTAATTGAATTCTCAAAATTGCCCCATATTGAGTGTGTCTGTGTGAGTGTGTGCCCAGCGATGGATTGGCGCCCAGCGATCTGCCCAGCGCCCGAGACGTTCTTCCCTGGATGGGCATGGGAAACCCCACCACGACCCTAATAGAGGATAAGCGGGAGATAATGAATGAATAAATGAAATTGCCCCATATAGAGTGTGAGTGAGTGTGTGTCCAGTGATGGATTGCCGTCCCGTCCTGGGTGTGTATACCCAGCGCCTGAAATGCTCTCCCCTAGACGGGCATGGGGAAACCCCCCCCCCCCCACGGCATGGGAAACCCTGCCCAGCGCCCGAAACATCCCCCCCCCCTCCATGGATGGATGGATGTTTACTTTAATGACGTTGGTATACGCCCGTGTGTGTTTATATAGGGTTGAGGTGTTTTATTTTATATTATAGTCTTTGCCTGTCGTCTCTATTTGCGTTTAATTGTAGATATCTGTGGTATTGTTATATAAAGGTTTGTCTGTAATGTATATTTAAAAAAAAAATTTATATCTTGCTCCTAAAGAGGGAGGTTTATGGTTGTGGATGTTTCCTCTACCTAAATAACATAAACCTATACCTTTTGACTCCCGTCTTCAGCTGAGCGATGCCATTAGCATCATTGGCCGAGAAGATTTCCCTCAGAAGTGGCCCGACCTCCTGACCGAGATGGTGACGCGCTTCCAGAGTGGGGACTTCCACATCATCAACGGCGTCCTCCGCACCGCGCACTCGCTTTTCAAGCGGTAAGCCGCCGGCTCTCGGATCTGCCGTTGCTCACCTCGCCGTCTGCCTGACGCCTTTTTACCGTTAGGTATCGGCACGAGTTCAAATCCAACGAGCTGTGGTTGGAGATCAAGCTGGTGCTGGAAACCTTCGCCCAGCCTCTTACCGAGCTGTTTAAGGTAAAGGGGGTGATTTGGTATGTTCTCCGTCCAGCTTCGGTAGCTCTGACTGACCAAACGATGACCTTTGTTTACCCGCAGGCCACGATCGATCTGTGCCAGACGCACGCCACTGACGTCAACGCCTTGAAAGTTCTCTTCTCCTCGCTTACACTCATATCGAAACTCTTCTACAGTCTCAACTTTCAGGTAACCTCCCCTCCCATCGCCTCGTTAGAGACGTGACGAGTCCATCGAGTCGTGCTTCGTTTAACGACTTGATTCGTCCCGTCTAGGACCTTCCAGAGTTTTTTGAGGACAACATGGAGACCTGGATGACCAATTTCCATAACCTGTTGACCCTGGACAACAAGCTTCTACAAACGGACGTGAGTGTGTCTTACGAACGCGGCTTCGCCTCGCGTTTTAGTATTGAAGCCCCCTCTGATTTGGATCCCTTTGTCCCGCCCTCTTGCTGCAGGACGAGGAGGAGGCCGGTCTCTTGGAGCTGTTGAAATCTCAGATCTGTGATAATGCTGCGCTATATGCGCAAAAGTACGACGAAGAGTTCCAGCCCTACCTGCCTCGCTTCGTCACGGCGATCTGGAATCTGCTGGTCACCACGGGCCAAGAGGTCAAATACGATCTGGTGAGTTGAGGTGGTTCAGGCGTCTGGTAAGGATGCCTCCTGGACGCCTTCCCAGGGAGTGGGGAGACCCAGAACACGCTGGAGGGATTATATCTCTCAGCTGGTCTGGGAACGCCTCGGGGTTCCCCCAGTTGAGCTGGTGGAGGTGGCTGGGGCGAGGGAGGTCTGGGTCTCCCTACTTCGGTTGCTGCCCCCGTGACCCGAACCCCTGACAAGCGGAAGATAATGAATGGATGGATGGAGTTTGTTTTTAATTAATAACAATGTACTAGTGTAAGAAGATAGAATTGATTTAAGGAGGGGTTTATAATAGAAAACTGGGTCTGCGCTGCCCCCCCAAAGGCCAACCGCACATACAGACAGTTGTATTAAAAAAAAAAAAAAGATAAATAAATAGTTTTTATTTCAGCACAAATTTTCAGAATGAGATTTTCTTTATCGTCCTAAATACATGTCATCGGGACGGCAGTGTGTCCTTGACCGAATGACCGATCACTGTCTTCACCGAGTGGTTATGCCTTTGTCCCTGTTGTAGTTGGTGAGCAACGCCATTCAGTTCCTGGCGTCGGTGTGCGAGAGGCCGCACTACAAGCATCTGTTCGAGGACCAGAACACGCTCACGAGCATCTGCGAGAAGGTCATCGTGCCCAACATGGAATTTAGAAGTACGTACCGAGCGCCGCCCGTTGCCGACTCCATACATACGCAGTGTCCAGTTTGCCCGTCTCTGACTTCAGTCATGACAGTAGACACACATTCAGGACACAGATGAACAGTCATCCAGAAAAAGGGGACCCTTCCTGAGAAGGACTGCGTCCTAAAGGCAGGATGGGACACGGACGTGGCTGAGACTTTGTGCTTTTCAGTGTTTAAATGGAGAGTGGGCGGCATGGTGGCTTAGTGGTCAGCACGTTCACCTCTCTCAGCACTAGGGATTCAAATCCCCATCTGGGTAGAGTTTCCATGTTCCCCGTGTCCGCGTGGGTTTCCTCCGGGTTCTCGGGTTTCCTCCCACAGTTCAAAAACATCGATCAAGTCAATTGAGTTCTCCAAATTGCCCCATATAGAGTGTGTGTATGAGTGAGTGTGTGCCCAGCAATAGATTGGCGCCCTGTCCTGGGCGTATCTGCCCAGCGCCCGATATGTTCTCCCCTGGATGGGCATGGGGAACCCTAATATAGGGGGTCCTATTATAGGATAAAGCGGAAGATAATGAATAAATGGAGAGTAGGGGTCACGTTTTTGTCCCGGTTAAGTCGTCCTCATAGTGGTAGGTGTGGGGACAAGGTGTGTGGACAAACTCCGTGCCCGCTAATCCGTATGTCTTTGTGAACAGGTGCAGACGAGGAAGCCTTTGAGGATAATTCAGAGGAGTACATTATCAGAGATCTTGAAGGCTCAGGTAACGGTTGGCTTGCTGCTTCATTCAGATTAATGTGATCGACTAAATATTTAATCAATAATAACGATTTATCGTCTCTCCCTTTCCGAATCCTCTCTTCAGATATCGACACGCGACGCAGAGCCGCCTGTGACCTGGTGCGAGGCCTCTGCAAGTTCTTCGAGGGCCCGGTGACCGCCATCTTCTCCGGCTACGTGAATTCCATGCTGACCGAGTACGCCAAGAACCCGGCGGTGAACTGGAAACACAAGGACGCCGCCATCTACCTGGTGACCTCGTTGGCCTCCAAGGCGCAAACACAGAAGGTCAGAACTCGACTTATTATGCAGAAATAAATTAATAAAAAAAAAAAACACCTTCCTGCATCGGGATTTAATTAGATATATTACGAATGGCTCATTAAAAACAAATCCCACGAAGTTTGGGACCCTTTCTTGGACAATGTTTCCAAAATATCCGCTCTGGATCGCCCTTCATCGGCTGAGATTTTATTGGTTACCTCTAGTCTTCATATTGCACTCTACGATCTTCTATTAACTTCTTTATTATTAGATTTATTTTAATTGGTTTATTATTTCGTGTTAAAGTTTATTATTAGAGGGCGGCACACTGACTTGGTGGTTTAGCACGTTCGCCTCTCAGCACTAGGGATTCCCGATTCGAATCCCAATCTGGGTGGAGTTTCCATGTCCTCCCCGTGTCCACATGGGTTTCCTCCGGGTTCTCCGGTTTCCTCCCACAGTCCAAAAACATGGATCAAGGTCAATGGAATTCTCCAAATTGCCCCATATAGAGTGTGTGTGTCCAGCTGCGACCCTAATAGAGCATAAAGCGGAAGATAATGGATAGATGGATGTTTATTATGCTATATTGTGGTGTTATTTAATTATTATAGTACATCTAATCATTTTGTGTATCTATACATGCATAATATTTTGTGTTGTGGTTTAATGTTCAAAAACAATAAATAGATTGTTAAAAAAAAAAAAAAAAAGTTAAATGATTTTTAATCGTTGGATTCCTCTTTACAGCACGGAATAACACAAGCTAATGAGCTGGTCAACCTGGCCGAGTTTTTTGGGAACCACATTCTGCCGGACCTCAGGTCTCCTAATGGTAATTAGTTGATAATGAGTGGATTCCTGTAGCCCTGTATATTTACTCGGAATACATCTGGTATTTAGGCTTCCTCTTCCTTCTGTTTCTGCGCAGTAAACGAATTTCCGGTGTTAAAATCCGATGCCATCAAGTACGTCATGACCTTTCGTAGTCAGGCAAGTCTTACCTCGGAACATTTGAAGCTTTATTTAGATGGAATTGTGCTTTCAGAAGCTGCGTTTTCGTTGGTTCTTTGTTGCAGCTTCCCAAAGAGCAGCTTCTGGAGACGGTTCCTCTGCTGGTTACCCACCTGCGGGCGGAGAGTACGGTGCAGCACACGTACGCTGCCCACGCTCTGGAGCGCCTCTTCACTATGAGGGGGGCCAACAATTCGACACTGTGAGTGCCTAGGTCACACGAATCTGGGAGGGGCTGTAATTGATGGTTCGTCTTTATTAGTACTTATAACCAGGTCACTGTGGAATCCCTGGAAATGAAAAAGCAGATAAACTGGCAAGAAAGGGAGCAGCGACCCGACCACCAGACCCAAAACTTTTGCCCTAAATATATACAGCACCGAAGCTCTACTAAAATAGCACAGACACTAAAGGAAGCACTGAAACCCACAAACACAAAAAAAAAAAGTCCTCGCCTACCTAAAGATCACCGGATTAAAGTTCCAATTATAAAACTACCGTATTTTCCGGACCATAAGGCGCACTGTATTATAAGGTGCAGTCTGAATTACGGGGTCTATTTCTGTATTTGATCCACGTATAAGGCGCACCGTACTATAAGGCGCAGTCTGAATTAGGGACTCTATTTCTGTACGGTACTTATTCTGTACGGCTCCGTATTATAAGGCACTCGCTAAAACATACGATCTACAAGTAAAGTAAAGGATGTAAAACGCTGATTTATAATTGAAGTTTATTCTACTACTTGATAAAACACATTATTTTAATCCCTCTTCTCCCACAAATCCATCAGTGTCCTCGTCTTCTGTGTCTGAATTAAAAAGCTGTGTCTCTATCGAGCACTCCGGTGTCCCCCCTCATCGATGTCCGAGTCCGTCTCGTCTCCAGGCGGTCGTACAGAGACGATGCCGGCTTTGGTGAAAGCTCGGACGACGGCTACAGCAGAAACCTCAGCCCAGACGTCCACAAAATGCATTCACAGACGGTGGTGTAACTCGCCCCGCCGCCGCCTCCCGAGTTTTAGTAAACGTGTGTTGGCCGTCTATCATCCATCGCTCCCACGACGCCCGCAACTTTACTTTAAACGCCCCGTTTACGCCGATGTCCAGCGGTCGGAGTTCTTTCTTTAATCCTCCCGGAATGACGGCGAGCTCCCAATTCATTTTCGGTCGCACAACAATACTTTTATAGAAAGTACACGTATAAGGCGCATCGGATTATAAGGTGCATGTCCAATTTCTGGGAACATTTTAGGCTTTTAGGTGCGCCTTATAGTCCAGAAAATACTGTAATTAGTATGGACATCTAGCTGCATGCCTAACCTTTCTTGCCCTGTAAATAACCTAAGCGTATACGGGGTGTTAAACAACAAACAAACAATTGGTGCTTATACTCCATAATTCACCATCAGTTTCTTATATAAGTTGTTATTATTATTATTATTTTTTCAGCCTCACGGTGGCCGAAATTGCCCCCTTCACCGAGCAGCTGCTTAACAATCTGTTCAACGCTTTGGCGATACCGGGATCGTCAGAAAACGAATACGTCATGAAAGGTGCTGCGTTGTTACGTCCTTCAGATTCGCTTGGTGTTTAAAACTAGTGATGGCTTTTGTTCATCGTTTTTTGTTTTTGTTTTTCTTTTGTTTCGTCTCCTGTTCTGTTTTACAGCCATCATGAGGACGTTCTCACTTCTGCAGGAGGCCATTGTGGCCTACATCCCTACTTTGATTGGCCATCTCACCCAGAAGCTCCTCCTGGTCAGCAAGGTGAGTCTGTCACCTGGTCTTCAGGATGAAGTTTGGAAGATATTTAGCAAGTTATGTCCTTGTTGTTTGTAGATGTGCCGGATGTTCTTGCAAGAGTTTCGAAGGTTTTTCTTGATGAACGTGTCCAGAAATCAATTCAAGCTATTATTTATTTATATATATACATTACATTTTGGTCATTTAACAGATGCTTTTATCCAAAGCGACTTACAAGGTGAGCACACGGTTCATCATCATCCCTGGAACAATGAGGTTTAAGGGTCTTGCTCAAGGACCCACATTGTTAACTTCAGTGGACCTGGGATTTGAACCCCCAACCTTAAGATTGATAACCCAACACCTTGCTCTATATATATATATATATATATATATATATATATATATATATATATATATATATATATATATATATATATAATGTGTGTGTGTGTGTATGTATGAGACTTTAAGCTTCAAGTCCAAGTAGACTACCATATTTTCCAGACTATAAGGCGCACCTAAAAGCCTAAAAATTTTCCCAGAAATCGGACGTGCGCCTTATACTCCGTTGCGCCTTATACGTGTACTGAGTTCCAAAATCTATAAAAGTATTGTTGTGCGACCGGGTGGTTTTGTGAAAAGCCGAGTAAAGAAAATGAATTGGGAGCTCGCCGTCATTCCGGGAGGATTAAATAAAGAACTGCGACCGCTGGACATTGGCGTAAACGGGGCGTTTAAAGTAAAGTTGCGGGCGTCGTGGGAGCGATGGATGATAGACGGTGAACAAACGTTTACTAAAACTCGGGAGGCGGCGGCGGAGCGAGTTACACCACCCTCTGTGAATGGATTGTGGACGTCTGGGCTGAGGTTTCTGCTGTGACCGTCGTCCGAGCTTTCACCAAAGCCGGCATCGTCGCCGAACAGCCGCCGGGTGAAGAGACTGACTCGGACATCGATGAGGGGGACACCGGAGTGATCGATAGAGACACAGCTTTTTAATTCAGACACAGAAGACGAGGACACCGTACAGAATAAGTACCGTACAGAAATAGAGTCCCTAATTCAGACTGCGCCTTATGGTACGGTGCGCCTTATACGTGGGTCAAATACAGAAATAGACCCCATAATTCAGACTGCGCCTTATGGTCCGGAAAATACGGTACTTAAAGGGACATAAAAAATTTTTTTATACACGCTGTAAGTGTCCAGACTGAAGGTTCCTTTCTCCAGTCGTAGCAGAGGAAACTCAGCAGGACGCAAATGAACCATCATCCAAAAAAGGGGACATTTCCTAAGTTGGACTTGGTCCTAAAGGCAAGATGATACATGGCGTATTGTGTGCTGTGGATGCTCTGTAGCGTTAGAGGTGGAGTCATTGCCTCACATCCACGAGCATCGATTATATAAAGTTATTAAAACCTCGTTCGTGTCCTTTCAGAATCCCAGCAAACCTCATTTCAACCATTACCTGTTCGAGTCCCTGTGTCTGTCCATCCGCATCACCTGCAAGGCGAACCCCGCCAGTGTGACCAGCTTTGAGGAGGCGCTGTTCCCCGTGTTCACCGAGATTCTTCAGAATGACGTTCAAGGTGCGCAAGATGGTCCGACGCCTAAGGTTATAGAGTGAATTACCAATGGGATGGAGAAGTTTCTGATTTCTAATCACCGGACGACCAATTTGGGAGACCGTGTGGATTTGAACTGCAGTGAGGACAAAAGTCTAAACGCATTTTTTGGATTCCGTCCATCCGTCATCTTTCGCTTTATCCTGTATTAGGGTCGCAGGGGGGGGGGGGTTCCCCATGCCCATCCAGGACTTTTCTGGCGCTGAGCAGATACACTCTGAACAGGACGCCATTCTATCACTGGGCACTAACACACACACACTATATGGGGCAATTTGGAGAATTAAATTCACTTTGAGTCATGTTTTTGGACTTTAAGAGGACACCGGAGAACCCACACGGACACAGGGAGGACATGCGAGCTCCACCCAGATTGGGATTCCAATCTGGGGCTGAGAGGAGAACATGCCAACCTCCAAGCCACTGTGACACCAATTTTTTTTTTTTTATAATTTTTTTTTCTTTATTCCTTCTCCATGCAGAGTTCGTGCCGTACGTGTTCCAGGTGATGTCCTTGCTCCTGGAAATTCACACCAGCGCCATCCCCTCGTCCTACATGGCTCTGTTTCCCCACCTGCTGCAGCCCGTCTTGTGGGAGCGTACAGGGAACATCCCGCCCCTCGTGCGCTTGCTGCAGGCCTACCTGGAAAAAGGAGGCGCCACCATCGCCAGCTCGGCGGCAGACAAGATCGTAAGAACGGCAATCTGCCACGCCCTCGTTATCCTTTCATTTATTTTGTAATAAATAACAAGAACGTATCTCGCGTCGTTCCTCACCTCGGTTCTCCTCTTGCAGCCCGGTCTGCTCGGCGTGTTCCAGAAGCTCATCGCCTCCAAAGCCAATGACCATCAAGGCTTCTACCTGCTCAACAGTATCGTGGAACACATGCCATCGTGAGTGGTTTACCACATGCCAGGTCCACATCACGTCATGGGTTAAGCCGCTGTATATAATGGTATAACCGTATAGTGATTCCTTCTTTACAACAAAAAGATCAGACCCTTCTTGACTGAACATGCGACCCAACTGCTTGTTCAAGCCCGCGTCCTATCCCGGCTTGATTATTGTAATTAACTATTTGCTGGTATCCCAGCTTCCACAATCAGACCTCTTCAACTACCGTATTTTCCGGACCATATGGCGCAGTCTGAATTACGGGGTCTATTTCTGTATTTGACCCACATATAAGACCCACCGTACTATAAGGTGCAGTCTGAATTAGGGACTCTATTTCTGTACGGTACTTATTCTGTACAGCAGCGTATTATAAGGCACTTGTTAAAACATACGATCTACAAGTAAAGTAAAGGATGTAAAACGCTGATTTATAATTGAAGTTTATTCTACTACTTGATAAAACACATTATTTTAATCTCTCTTCTTCCACAAATCCATCAGTGTCCTCGTCTTCTGTGTCTGAATTAAAAAGCTGTGTCTCTATCGAGCACTCCGGTGTCCCCCCTCATCAATGTCTGAGTCCGTCTCGTCTCCAGGCGGCCGTTCGGCGGCGATGCCGGCTTTGGTGAAAGCTCGGACGACGGTTACAGCAGAAACCTCAGCCCAGACGTCCACAATCCATTCACAGACGGTGGTGTAACTCGCCCCGCCGCCGCCTCCCGAGTTTTAGTAAACGTGTGTTCACCGTCTATCATCCATCGCTCCCACGACGCCCGCAACTTTACTTTAAACGCCCGTTTACACCAATGTCCAGCGGTCGGAGTTCTTTATTTAATCCTCCTGGAATGACGGCGAGCTCCCAATTCATTTTCTTTACTCGTCTTTTCTGTGAGATGAGCGCGCATGGAGTCACAGATCAGCAGGGCGACGATGTGTGGAAAAAAAAAAAAAACACCCGCTCGCACAACAACACTTATAGATTTTTGGAACTCAGTACACGTATAAGGCGCACCGGATTATAAGGTGCACGTCCTATTTCTGGGAAAATTTTAGGCTTTTAGGTGCGCCTTATAGTCCGGAAAATACGGTAATACAGAACTCTGCAGCCCGACTTGTATTCAACCGGCCCAAGCAAACTCACGTTCCTCCATCGGCTCCCTGTAGCTGCTGCATTCAGTACAAGTCCCTGACTCTGGCCTACAGAACTATTTCTGGATCTGGCCCCTCCTACCTTCACTCTATCTTTCCAAAATACACTCTGTCTCGATCACTTCGCTCCAGTGATGATCGCCCCCTGGTGGTTCCACCTCACAGAGGAGCTGATTCTCATGGTAGTACGATCTCCCCGACTCTGTCCGTAAGGCGGAGACACTCGGCAGTTTTAAGAAACTACTTAAGACGCATCTCTTTAACAAATACCTGTTGTTAAAAAAGGGGGGGGGGCGCAGCTTCAAATAACAATCAGGTTTGATGAATTTACAGTGGAGTTGGTTTTCTGCAGAACTTCTGACTGTAATGTTCTCATTCGTAAGTCGCTTTGGATAAAAGCGTCGGCTAAATGTAATGTATAACGTAAGGGCGCGGTAGCTCAGTGCTCAGGGCATTGGGCTGTCAATCTGAAGGTTGAGGATTCAAATCCCAGGTCCACTGAAGTTACCAGTGTGGCTCCTTGAGCAAGACCCCTAACCCTCATTGCTCCAGGGATGTTGAGATGAACCTTGTGTTCACCTTGTAAGTCATTCATTCATTCATTCATTATCTCCCGCTTTATCCTCTATTAGGGTCGCGGTGGGGTTCCCCATGCCCATCCAGGGGAGAACGTCTCAGGTGCTGGGCAGATAGACCCAGGACAGGGCGCCAATCCATCACTGGGCACACACTCACACACACACACTCTATAGGGGGCAATTTTGAGAATTCAATTAACTTGATCCATGTTTTTGGACTGTGGGAGGAAACCCACGCAGACACGGGGAGAACATGGAAACTCCACCCAGATGGGGATTCGAACCGGGAATCCCCAGCGCTGAGAGGCGAACGTGCTGACCACTAAGCCACTGTGCCGCCCCCTTGTAAATCGCTTTGGATAAAAGCGTCCAATAAATGACCAAATGACCTCTGCTTGCAGTGAATCCATTAATCAGTACAGGAAGCAGATATTCATCCTGCTCTTCCAGAGACTTCAGAGCTCCAAGACCACGAAGTTTGTCAAGAGTAAGTAACAGCGGCGGCGGCGTAACTTTTAAAGACGTGATGGCTGAGCGCATGACCAAGTTATTTTTATATGTCCTTCTGATCGCAGGTTTCATTGTCTTCATTAATCTGTATAGCGTGAAATACGGGGCGATTGCCCTGCAGGAGATATTCGATAGCATTCAGCCCAAGTGAGTGAACACCTTTAATAACACTGAAGCAGGGAGCGTTCTTCCTACGCCTCGTCTTTTCATTTATTCATTCATTATCTTCTGCTTTATCCTTTATTAGGGTTGCCCATCCAGGGGAGAATGTTTTGGGCGCTGGGCAGATACACCCATGACAGGGGGGGGCAATCTATCGCTGGGCACACACAGACACTCTATATGGGGCAATTTGGAGAACTCAATTGACATTGATCCATGTTTTTGGACTGTGGGAGGAAACCGGAAGAAACCCACGTGGACATGGCGGGGGTAGGGGGGGAGGACATGGAAAGATTCGAACCGGGAATCCCTAGCACTAAGAGGAGAACATGCTAAGCCACCGTGCCGCCTTCGTGTTATCATGCCCCATGCCCATCCAGGGGAGAACGTCTCGGGCGCTGGACAGATACACCCAGGACAGGGCGCCAATCTATCGCTGGACACACACTCACTCACACAAACACTTTATATGGGGCAATTTGGAGAACTCCATTGACTTGATCCATGTTTTTGGAGAACATGGAAAACTCCACCCAGATGGGGATTCGAACCGGGAATCCCTAGCGCTTAGAGGAGAACATGCCAAACCAATAAGCCACCGTGCCGCCTTCGTGTTTTCACACTGGAAGGATATCACACTTGCACAGTGCACACTCTTCATTTTAATGGCAGAATGTTTGGTATGGTGCTGGAGAAGATTGTGATCCCGGAGGTGCAAAAGGTATCGGGGCAGGTGGAGAAGAAGATCTGTGCGGTCGGAATCACCAAGATCCTCACCGAATGCCCAGCCATGATGGACACCGAATACACAAAGCTCTGGTAGGTAACATGGTGGGTGCATTTCTAGATCCAAAGACATTACGTACACTCGCAGTTGGACCTCTAAAGCAGTTTCCGTGTTTTTTTTTTTTTCTTTTCTTTCTTCTTGTAGGCCCCTCGTCCTACAGGCCCTGATCGGCCTGTTCGAGTTGCCGGAGGACGACAGTATTCCCGATGACGAGCACTTCATCGACATCGAAGACACACCGGGCTACCAGACAGCCTTCTCCCAACTGGCCTTTGCCGGCAAGAAGGAGCACGATCCTATTGGGGAGGCCGTCAGCAACCCCAGGATCCTGCTGGCCCAATCCCTGCATAAACTCTCTACAGCCTGTCCCGGAAGGGTGAGGGCCGCCGCTTTTTGCCTTTTCAGGTTTTGTTCTTAAACCCAGCCAACAGGTGCAAAAACCAACATTAGTCATGGCACGTGTGACGGTACTACTGTTCATTCATTCATTATCCTCTGATTTATCCTCTTAGGATCGCGGGGGGGGGGGTTCCCCATGCCCTTCCAGGGGAGAACGTTTCGGGCGCTGGGCAGATACACCCAGGACAGGGCGCCAATCTATCACTGGACACACACTCACTCACACACACTCTATATGGGGCAATTTGGAGAACTCCATTAACTTGAGCCATGTTTTTGGACTGTGGGAGGAAACCGGAGGAAACCCACGTGGACACGGGGAGGACATGAAACTCCACCCAGATGGATTGGAACCAGGAATCCCTAGTGCTTAGAGGCGAACATGCCAACCACTAAGCCGCCAGTACTACTGTATTATTTATTTATTTATTTTCCCCTGCCAAGAAGACCATGGTTCTTTCAGCAGGACCATTTTTGTGAACGTAATGGCTTCGGAATCACGGTATAATTGTGGAATTTATTTATTTATGTTTTTTTTTTTTTTTAAAGGTACCCTCAATGCTGAGCACCAGCCTGAACTCCGATGCACTCCAGTTCCTGCAGGGTTACCTCCAGGCAGCCTCAGTCCAGCTGGCCTAAAGCAGGTCCGACCCCCTCATCTGCCCCGTCGTACTTCTCTGGAGACCGTCACTATTGAGATCACTGCGAGATCCGAACTGGCTTTTTCAGTTTAAAACCTCACCACCATCACCCCCGAACACCCTCGAACACCCCCCCCCCCCCCTCCAGAACCCCAAGCAGCTGCTCGTTATCGTGCTCCACATTTCTCAATGGATTCTGGGTTTCGGGTATCGGATCGGTCGGGGGAGCGGCAGCGTGCTGGTGGTTTGACCGCACCGTTCTTTTTTTTTTTTTTTTTGCTGAAGAGTGGCGCCACTTGGCATACGATCTCATGACCTCTTCAATCGGATTATGTTTATCAAACATTAATGATTTATGACAACATAAAAAAGTATGAACTGTTCCGTCTGGGTGTTTCGATGAACGCAAAGGATGTGAAACCTGAGAGAGAAGCCCGCCACCACCTGGCCGAGGCAGTCGAGCGCGAGGAGCCGCCTTGCCGTGTTGGTTTTACTGTATAAATAAGGGCTCTTGTGGCTTGAACCAAGCTTTCTGTGTTGCATGTATCCCAGTGTTAAATTCGTCTGGATTAGTTTTAAGAATTGTTAATAAAGAAAGGCACTTGTGTAACTGAGTTCATGGCGTGTTCTCCATTTCAAGGTCTTTATACGCTGTAAATATTTAAGGTCAACTTTTAGACAGGTGGCTTAGTGCTTGAGCATGTTCTCCTCTCTTCGAATCCCAATCTGGGTGGAGTTTTCATGTCCTCCCCGTGTCCGCATGGGTTTTCTCCGGGTTCTCCGGTTTCCTCCCACAGTCAAAACACATGGATCAAGGTCAATTGAGTTCTCCAAATTGCCCCATATAGAGTGTGTCTGTGTGAGTGAGTGTGTGCCCAGCGATGGATTGGCGCCCTGTCCTGGGTCTATGCCCAGCGCCCGAGACGTTTTCCCCTCGATGGGCATAAGGAACCCCACCGCGACCCTAATAGAGGATAAAGCGGGAGATAATGGATGAATGAAACTGTTTAGACTTGCCTTCGTTAATGTGACTGATTAAATATTCGTTTACCTGCATAACGAGGTCGTTGCCGTACAGGTGGTAAGGCTTCATATCCCAGACGGAGTGGACGCCGTCCTTTATGTGAAGTCCCCTCTGTGAGTGTTTGGGTTTTCAAAAGCTATGGTTTCTCTCCCCAGTCTAAAAAAAAAGTTGTTGGTTTAGTTGTCAGCATGTTGCCTCCGGGTTACCCGGGTTCGAATCCCCAGTCTGGGTGGAGTTTCCATGTCCTTCCTGTGTCTCCATGGGTTTTCCAATTTCCTCCCACAGTCCAAAAAACATGGATTCGAGGTCAATTAAATGCTCTTAATTGCCCCATATAGTATGTGTTTGTGAGGGAGTGCACCCAGCGATAGATTGCCGCCCTGTCCTGGGTGTATCATCCATAAATCCATTGCACACATCCATTTTTTTTTTTTTATTCTATTTTTTTTTGCACTATTATGCCTTTTGCGCAAAAATAAAAATCAAGATTTTAACATTCTGCTGCTACTGTGACTGTGAATAACACTGTATAACACAAACTCAGGTCTAAATTTTTACTACTACTGTACAAATCATATATTATTATTATTTATTACTTAAATATAATATATATTTGTATCTATTATTATTTATTACTTTATTATTATTGTTCATTCATTCATTATCTTCCGCTTTATCCTCTATTAGGGTCGGGGTGGGGTTCCCCATGCCCATCCAGGGGAGAACGTCCCGGACGCTGGGCAGATAGACCCAGGACAGGGCGCCAATCCATCACTGTATTATTATTATTAGCATTATTAATATTACTACTACTACTACTTATTGATATTGTTATTGCTATTATAACTATAGTTATAGTTGTTTTTATTATTCATTCATTTATTATCTCCCACTTATCCTCTATTAGGGTCGCGGTGGGGTTCCCCATGCCCATCCAGGGAAGAACGTCTCGGGCGCTGGGCAGATAGACCCAGGACAGGGCGCCAATCCATCACTGGGCACACACTCACTCACACAGACACACTCTACATGGGGCAATTTTGAGAATTCAATTAACTTGATCCATGTTTTTGGACTGTGGGATGAAACCGGAGAACCCGCAGGAAACCCACGCAGACATGGGGAGAACATGGAAACCCCACCCAGATGGGGATTCGAACCAGGAATCCCTAGCGCTGAGAGGCAAATGTGCTAACCACTAAGCCACCGTGCCGCCTATTATTATTATTATTATTATTATCAGCGATGGATTGGCACCCTGTCCTGGGTCTATCTGACCAGTGCCCGAAACGTTCTCCCCTGGATGGGCATGGGGACACCCCCCCCCCTTGTTTACCTGTAATCACCTCTGAACTAATTTGGTCAGTTACAGTGAATGTGCCGAATGTGCTCTCGGGTTATTTTATTAATAGTAATTTTTGGTTACGTAACTCAGTTGTCTGAATGTCAAAAATAAAACTTATTATCTGTTGTGTTTAATTTGCAGTTAGCGTCATTGACCCGTCTGTATGGAGACCCTGTGGAAGCGCCGTTTCCCTCCAACGTCGTTCAGCTGAGGTGATTTTAATATATATTACGGTATTTATATATTTTGCCTCGGTTATCATCACCTCACGAATTCTGGCGGAATTTATACGAAATATCAAAGTTAAATTCCAACATCTATCGTCTGCTTTATCCTCCACCAGGTTCGGGGGGGTGAGGGGGGGGGTTCCCCATGCCCATGCCCATGCCCATGCCCATGCCCATGCCCATCCTGGGAAGAAAGTTTTGGGCTCTGGGCAGATACACCCAGGACAGGACACCAACCTATCACTGGACACACACACACTCTATATGGGGCAATTTGGAGAATTCAATTGACCTTGATCCATATTTTTTGGACTGTGGGTGGAGTTTGCATGTTCTCCCCGTGTCCGCGTGGGTTTCCTCCGGGTTTTCCGGTTTCCTCCCACACTCCTAAAAACATGGACCTAGGTCAATTGAATTGTCCAAATTGCCCCCTATGAGTGTGTCTGTGTGTGTGTCCAGTGATCGATTGCCACCCTGTCCTGTCCTGTCCCCCTGCCCAGTGCCCCGAAACGTTCTCCCCTGAATGGGCATGGGGAACCTAGTAGAAACCCATGCAGACACGGGGAGAACATGCAAACTCCACTCAGCTTGGGATTCGAACCTTGCTCCTCAGCGCTGAGAGGCGAACGTGCCAAACCACTAAGCCACCGTGACGCACTCGGTCGTGTGTGTGTGTCGTGCTCAGGTGTATCCTCACTTTCCCCCCACGTGATCCACAACTGACCAATCAGAGCGCAGAGGGAGGGGCTCCGGGTTGAGATTGTTGTAAAGGTGAAAGCGATAGTTGTGAAAGTGCAGTTTGTTTTTATTCCGCCGCGTTCGCGTCGATCTGCTGCTTATCCGACTTTACTGCACTTTAACTTACTAATTTAATTGTGTACATCGATCTCTGACGCTTTGATCGAATGGGAAGTTCGGAAAGTGTGGAGGAAGCTGACTGTCCGTACGACTCCACATGGGATGATGAAGGTGATGATGATGGATGGTCCAGAAAGAAACAGGTCCGAACTGCTTTACTTTATTCTGTTTTATTTCTGCAATCACGAGCAATTATTATATTCGGTCTTATTAATGCAGGAAAATTGGTTTCTAGCAGTTATTATGAATTTAAACTCAATCTAAAGTGAAAGTGAACACAGGGCTCAGAATATGGAAACTATTTTGGCCCCCAGCACAGAATTCACATTAAGAATCCACAGATATTTTACAGATATTTATATTTTACAGATATTTAGTGTTTTACTTGATTTATTCTTTATATTGTATTCTAGTTTCTTATATAATTTTAAGTTTGAACACTGTACGGCTCGAATCCCTATCAAATTTCCGGTTCAAATCTGGGTGGGGTTTCCATGTCCTCCCCGCGTCCGCGTGGGTTTCCTCCGGGTTCTCCGCTCTCCACCCACAGTCCAAAAACATGGATCAAGTCAATTGAATTCTCCAAATTGCCCCATATAGAATGTGTGAGTCTGTGTGTGAGTGTGTGTCCAGCGATGGACTGGCATCCTGTCCTGGGTGTATCTACCCAGCGCCCGAAACGTTCTCCCCTGGATGCCCCCCCCCCCCGTGACCCTAATATATAGGATAAATCGGAAGATGATGGATGGATGAACACTGTACTTTGTTTCAGCTGCTGTTGTTTTTAAAGTGCTTTATCAACAAAGGGGTTAAGTTGAGTTGAGTTAAGTTGAGTAAAGTTCACGGTTAAACCTGATCCTGGTTCCTAGTTCTGCTTTAATGTTTAAAGTTCCAGTGTTAATGGTTCTTAGAGGAACTGTGTTCTCCCGGGCTTTACAGTTCAGACAGTGAATCACAGCATCGGTAATCTAATCATCCATCCATTATCCTCCGCTTTATCCTCTATTAGGGTCGTGGGGGGGGTTCTCCATGCCCATCCAGGGCAGAACGTTTCGGGCGCTGGGCAGATAGACCCAGGACAGGGCGCCAATCTATCACTGGGCACACACACTCACACACACACACTCTATATGGGGATTTTGGAGAACTCAATTGACTTGATCCATGTTTTTGGACTGTGGGAGGAAACCGCAGAACCCGGAGGAAACCCACGCGGACACGGGGAGGACATGGAAACTCCACCCAGATGGGGATTCGAACCGGGAATCCCTAGCGCTGAGAGGCGAACGTGCTAAACACTAAGCCATCATACCGCCCAGTAATCTAATAATCTGTTGATTTTATTTTCTAAGATTCTTGTTTCATCAGCGCAAAGACACACTAACGCACCACCACCACCACCCAATGTCACCGCAACACTGAGAATCATCCACCACCCGGATAATACCTGCTTCTTGGTGGTCCAGTCACCGTCCTGATCATTAGAGAACTGTGTGAAGGGGCCAACAAATTTATACAGATAAATGGACACAGACTACAGACTGTTATTCATTCATTCATCCATTATCTTCCGCTTATCCTATATTAGGGTCGTGGGGGGGTGGGGGGTTCTCCATGCCAATCCAGGGGAGAACGTTTCGGGCGCTGGGCAGATACACCCAGGACAGGACACCAATCTATCACTGGACACACACTCACTCACACAGACACACTCTATATGGGGAAATTGGGAGAATTAAATTGACTTGATCCATGTTTTTTGGACTGTGGGAGGAAACCGGAGAACCCGGAGGAAACCCACGCGGACACGGGGAGAACATGGAAACTCCACCCAGATGGGGATTCGAACCGGGAATCCCTAGCGCTGAGAGGAGAACATGCTAAACCACTAAGCCACCATGCCGCCCTGGACTGTTATTCTAGAACTTATAATTGCTTTCTATTTTATTATATTCTATTATTTATTTTGTTTTTGTTTTAAAGCCGCAGAGGACAGTCCACAGAAACATGCACGCTGCGAGAGACATGCAAAACTACAGGCACAAGTGCCGGGTACGCCGTCACGGCTATTCCGTTAATAACTCTGATATATATTTACATTATTCATTCATTCATTATCTCCCGCTTATCCTCTATTAGGGTCACGGGGGGGGTTTCCCCATGCCCATCCAGGGGAGAACATCTCAGGCGCTGGGCAGATAGACCCAGGACAGGGCGCCAATCCATCGCTGGGCACACACTCACTCACACAGACACACTCTATATGGGGCAATTTTTTGAGAATTCAATTGACTTGATCCATGTTTTTGGACTGTGGGAGGAAACCGGAGAACCCGGAGGAAACCCACGCAGACACGGGGAGGACATGGAAACTCCACCCAGATGGGGATTCGAACCGGGAATCCCTAGCGCTGAGAGGCGAACGAGCTAACCACTAAGCCACCGTGCCGCCCATTATTTACATTATATTATTATTTATTATATTTCTTTTTTATTTAAACAATAAGATCTTCTCAGCTGTTAACGTGGCGTTGGATGTTTCTTTAGAGACTTTCAGAAATGAGACCGAGTACTGAGGACGGACCGATCAGAAGGAGGGTAACGCTCGATTTTACTTTGATTTTTGATTAAAGTCATTAGAAATGCATTTAATAGGAGTATGCGACCGGAAACGTGCTTTTTTCTGAATGTCCTGTTCTCAGGACAGAGCATTTTCAGAGCCATCAACAAGCCAGGGGTGTTTTAACTTCTGGGTCAGAAGTCCTTCACATTATCTGAAACGGAGACACGAGGAAACAAGGGCATATGTGGTAAGCCATCTAAGAGACCACCAGATTAACCTCCATTATACTTAATTAGGGTCATTAATAATAATGCTCTTATCTAAGGGCTTTACTAAGGGCTCTCACATCATCTTTCAAATTGTTAGTTTGTGATTATCTTTTGATTAAATTCACTGATATTCCATATTTTAACATTTTTTAAAAAAAAATCTTAAATTACAGACGTTTCGTCAGCTTGACGAGTCACATGACCAAGTGAGTTTTGTTTCTCTCCTGCTGTTCACTTTAAACCTTTTATTAATAGATTTTTTGCTTTATTAATAATTTGGAAATCTCTGTACAGAAGCAAGATTTACTAAACCTGAAGTTTTATCAGAATGAAGTTCCATTTGAACCGAACGGTAACGACACGTTCATGAATCAATTTCATTTGTTGGACACAAAAACTTTTATAAATATTATTATTATTATTATTATTATTTCTATTTATATATAAATGTGTTATATTTTTATTAAGTATCATCAGATGATTGTGTATTTATGTTTTATATTTAGGTGTATTGATTGATGACTTTCACAAGGACTGGTCTGGTGATTATGTTAATCTCGAACAAGTTCACACCTACATTCAGTGGTAAATATTCATTCATTCATTATCTTCCGCTTTTATCCTCTATTAGGGTCGCGGTGGGGTTCCCCATGCCCATCCAGGGGAGAACGTTTCCGGCGCTGGGCAGATAGACCCAGGACAGGACGCCAATCCATCACTGGACACACACTCACCCACACAGACACTAGATGGGGCAATTTGTAGAATTCAATTGACTTGATCCAATTCTAATTTTGGAAGATGGACACTTGATCGTGGCATTGCACACAGTCTGTACTGTTGATGCCGACCCACACATACAGTTTTGAACTCCCCAATGCTCGTCTAAATGATGTCCACAAAAATTGTGGAACCAAAATACGCTATTAAGAGTGTTGTATGTTTTTATGTTGGCCATAGTGTAAATGTTGTAGCGCATGCACTGTGGTTCAAACTGTTTAAGGCCGTATACATTATTTAACGATTTTAAAACATATCTTTATATAATTTAAGTTTTGATTTACGTTTATATAATTAAGACAGTTTTGATGTCATTATACAGGCTTTTTCCAACTCAGGAGCAAGGTGTGAATCAGGCGGCACCTGCCCTCACGCCAACAGAAATCAAGGTACAGAGAAAATACTATATATATATATATATATATATATATATATATATATATATATATATATATTCATTCATCCATTATCTCCCGCTTATCCTCTATTAGGTTCGCGGTGGGGTTCCCCATGCCCATCCAGGGAAGAACGTCTCGGGCGCTGGGCAGATAGACCCAGGACAGGGCGCCAGTCCATCGCTGGGCACACACTCCCTCACACAGACACACTCTATATGGGGCAATTTTGAGAATTCAATTAACTTGATCCATGTTTTTGGACTGTGGGAGGAAACCGAAGAACCCGGAGGAAACCCACGCGGACACGGGGAGAACATGGAAACTCCACCCAGATGGGGATTCGAATCGGGAATCCCTAGTGCTAAGAGGAGAACATGCCAAACCACTAAGCCAACGTGCCACCCTCTATTTAACATGTTAAGTAAAATTAGTAGGGTTGCATAATAAAGATCATCGAGCATAAAAACAGTGTAATATTAAATAAAATGTAATTCTGTGAAGGGGGACACGGTGGCTTAGTGGTTTAGCATGTTCTCCTCTCAGCGCTAGGAATCCCCGGTTTGAATCCCCATCTAGGTGGAGTTTCTATGTTCTCCCCGTGTCCGCGTGGGTTTCCTCCGGGTTCTCCGGTTTCCTCCCACAGTCCTCCCAATTGCCCCAATTGAGTTCTCCCAATTGCCCCATATAGAGTGTGTGTGTGAGTGCGTGCCCAGCGATAGATTGGCGTCCTGTCCTGGGTGTATCTGCCCAGTGCCCGAAACGTTCTCCCCTGGATGGGCATGGGGAACCCCCGACCCTGCGACCCTAATAGAGGATAAAGCGGAAGATAATGGATGGATGGGTAATTCTGTGAAGATGTTGACTAACTCTGGCTTAAATTAAAAAAAATTTTTTGTAAGCTCTTCAAGAAGAACACATCGGCAAGAGCCAGACTTCTGGAGTCTTACAAGCTCATGCTGAACTTTTATGGTATAAAGTTGCACGATGATACAAATGGAGCGCTGATCCGAGGCAGGAACTGGAGGGAACGCTTCGATAACCTGAACAGGTTAATATCTTAGTTAATAAATGAAACCTGGAGTTAATAAATGAAACCGTATAACATGCTTATGTTTGCAGACATGCACACAATAACCTGCGGATAACCCGCATCCTGAAGTGCCTGGGGCTTCTTGGCTTTGAAAAGTATCAGGCTCCGCTGGTTCGCTTCTTTCTGGAGGAGACTCTGATAAAAAAGACACTTCCCCGAGTGAAGCAGAGCGTTCTGGACTACTTTTTGTTCTCGGTGTTGGACAAGGACAAGCGAAAAGCGCTGATCAGATTTGCCTTTGAGGTTTTCCAACCGAAAGAAGAATTTGTATGGTGTCCCAGAAGGATTCAGGCCAAACTTGTGAAAGAAGCTGAACATAAAAAAAAAAAGAAGGAAACAAACCGAGGACCGTACGTCCACAAAGCAGGAACCAGTGTCACGGGCATGAACGGTTCCGCGCACCGACTCGACCCAAGACGGAAAGTAAAGACAGAGGGGCGAACCGCAGCAACGTAGCTACAGGACGAAGTCCAAAAAGATCAAAGTTTATTGCTTGAAATGTAAATTCTTCTTTATTTCGATCAAAGGACTGGAACCTGAATCCGAGATGTCCCATTTGGGCGCTAAAGTTTTATAAAGGAAAAAATCTGACAATCAAATATAAATATATATAATATATTAATATACAAATCTAATTAAATGTATCAGAAATATAGAAAGAAATAAATGTGTAAAAAAAAAAAAAAGATTTTTGGCTCTGTATTTGTTTATGTAGGCCCGATTATAATAGGGGTGGCTTAGTGGTTGGCTGATCTGAGTGGAGTTTCCATGTCCTCCCCGTGTCCGTGTGGGTTTCCTCCAGGTTCTCCAGGTTTCCTCCCACAGTCCAAAAAACATGGATCAAGGACAACTGACTTCTCCAAATTGCCCCATATAGAGTGTGTCTGTGTGAGTGAGTGTGTGTCCAGTGATAGATTGGCGTCCTGTCTCGGGTGTATCTGCCCAGCACCCAAAACCTTCTCCCTTGGATGGGCATGGGGACCCCCCCCCCCTTGACCCTAATAGAGGATAAAGTGGATGGATGGATTGAAATGGTGGATGTGGGCCAGAATGACTTTTAACTTTCAAAGTCAAGGATGTTCTTATTCAATCTAAATTTATTCATTCATTCATTATCTCCCGCTTATCCTAAATTAGGCTCGTGGTGGGGTTCCCCATGCCCATCCAGGGGAGAAAGTTTTGGGCGCTGGGCAGATACACCCAGGACAGGGCGCCAATCTATCGCTGGGCACACACTCACTCACACAGTTTTTGAGAATTCAATTAACTTGATCCATGTTTTTGGACTGTGGGAGGAAACCGGAGAACCCGGAGGAAACCCACGCAGACACGGGGAGAACATGGAAACTCCACCCAGATGGGGATTTGAACCAGGAATCCCTAGTGCTGAGAGGAGAACATGCTAAACCACTAAGCCACCGTGTTCCCTCATAAGATACAGATTAATGTAAACAGCGATCAGCACTAAACCTGTTACGGTTGTTGTTTATAAACTGTGTTCCGTAATTGGACCACCAGATGGTAGTGTTTGTTAGAGAAACCAGAATCCCATTACTCAGCAATCAGTCTTCCCTTTAAAACCCAGATGGGGATTTGAACCGGGAATCCCTAGCGCTGAGAGGCGAACGTGCCAACCACTAAGCCACCGTGCCGCCCAATCTAACTTTAGTTTATTCATTCATTCATTCATTATCTCCCGCTTTATCCTCTATTAGGGTCGCGGTGGGGTTCCCCATGCCCATCCAGGGGAGAACATCTCGGGCGCTGGGCAGATAGACCCAGGACAGGGCGCCAATCCATCGCTGGGCACACACTCACTCACACAGACACACTCTATAGCGGGCAATTTATGAGAATTCAATTGACTTGATCCATGTTTTTGGACTGTGGGAGGAAACCGGAGAACCCGGAGGAAACCCACGCAGACACGGGGAGAACATGGAAACTCCACCCAGATGGGGATTCGAACCGGGAATCCCTAGCGCTGAGAGGCGAACGTGCTAAACCACTAAGCCACCTTGCCGCCCAATCTAAATTTAGTTTATACTAAATTTAAATTGTTAGTACAGAACGCACTTCACTCAGTTTTAGAACCTCCATCTCTAAAAGAATCTCGTTCTCTGAACATACTTGTAATTGTAAATCCAGGATGTGGACTCCTTTACTGATAATCAACTCGTAATCGTAAATAAGCCTGACCTTTAATCTAAGCCTCTGTGAGTTGAGCTCGAGTTGAAGTTTCGCTTTCTTTTCGCAGGAGTTATGGGCGGGTTCAGAGCCGCCGCCGCCGCGTCTTTGATGTTTTGGGTTGTAACTCGGTTCTGGAGCAGCGGCTTCTTCATCAGGTTCTTCAGCAGCTTCAGGACTTTATGGTGGAACATCTCTGATCGATCCATCCAGTTTATGGGGAATGGTTCTCAGAAGAGTCCCAGATCAAAGAGCAACATGTGGAACGACGACGTCGACTCGACCTGGGAAGAGGAACTGAATCAACCACCTGAAAAGCCGATGACCCTCCACATTACACCCTTTAATTTAATTTCATTATCTCCTCCTGATGTCGGGATCTCTGTAAAGTAAACACACTGTGAATTGTTCTCCGACGTAACAGAAAACAAAACCGATCTTATTAATCCGATATTATTCCGATTAATTAATAAAACTAATTTACAGTAAAAGTCTAAACTGTCCACATCATCAGATTTTAATATTAACATCAGAATTCCCTCAGTCATTGAACATGAATCTGTTTCTGAACTTACTGCCGTTTGTCGTTTCACTAATTAAACCTGAGCTGATGTTCACATTTCATTATTCCCACATTAAAAAAAAAGTCCATTCATTTCTTCAGTCACGTTTTAAGTGTATTAATAATATTTATAATGCACAGAAATGATCGTTTTACCTCAGACTTTACTATAATTCACAACATAATAATAATAAAAATGTATTATAACGATGTATAAAGGTCAGAATTAATGTATTCATCATAAAGTATTGGCAGCATAATGACTTTCTTGCATGTAGTGATGTTCTGGTCTTGAATTCCGTGGCATGGTAATGTTTGATGTCCAGATGTTTGTTAGAGTGAATTCTAAATTTGGGGGAAAGAAAGAAATGAGGGATAACGTTTTAACATTTTAAAACATAAAGCAAACCTTTGCACACTTTGTTGTATTATTTTTAATTGTTATGCTGCAGGCTGTAGTCTGAATTCTGCACAATAATGTTCATACATGCAAACAGCTCCATTTTGTAAATTCACATGTTTGTAAAAGTGTTTATTAGAATTTCACGCCGCCGACATGCTTTGCATTTAGTCACCAGAGGATCTTTATTGTTTCACCTGGTTTAAAAGAAAAAGTATTTCGGAGACTGAAAGATTGTGTTTGCTGCATTGTTTTAGCAGAAGGTAGAAGACTGTTAGAATGTTTGGTTTCATTTTCTCAGAAATGACCGTGTTCCTCGAATCTTCCTCGTCATTTTAAAACAGATAACATCCGAGATAAACAGACGTACAGTATAAAAAACTGAGGACTGTATAAGACATGAAAACATGACACTTATAACAGCTTGTTGTAAATTAAATTTTTTTTTTCTGTTTTCACAGCTGATTGGTGATAAAAATTGGTTTCTAAAAGTCAGAAAGAGAGTTTGATAAAAAATATACCAAAATTTGATGAGAGAATATTTCAGAGGTTTTAACTTTATAAGCATTTCAATAGAAATGACTTAGAAAGCCAGTTTATTAACTTTCAGCAGACGCACCTCATAACCAGGACAGTTATTATGTTTAAATCCAGTTCTGGGTGATGTTATCTCAGCTGTGATTGGCCGATAAACCCGTATGTTTTAATACATAGCAATGATATCAGTATAGAAAGTCTATAGGGTTCTGTGATTTGTAATTTAATAAGCTGTTCGTATTTTCTCAGGACGTGAGGCCTCTTCAGGTGAAAGCTTACAGGAATCTACGGGCCGCAGAAGACATGCACTACTATAGACGTGAATGCCGGGTGAGTGAGAGAAGATGTGGCATCCAGTTCCACCTGTTCTCATGACGTCTACTGTCCCAAACACAAAGCTTTAACTCCTTTCACACGTCTCTGACTTATTCTAAAGGTTTGAGCAACGTTTAGCTTATAACTTTGCTTTAATTACAAGTTTTAAGTTTATTTGTGCGGCACGCTGGCTTAGTGGTTTGGCACGTTCTCCTCTCAGCTCTAGGCATTCTCGGTTCGAATCCCCATCTGGGTAGAGTTTCCATGTCCTCCCCGTGTCCGCGTGGGTTTCCTCCGGGTTCTCAGGTTTCCTCCCACAGTCCAAAAACATGGATCAAGTCAATTGAGTTCTCCCAATTGCCCCATATAGAGTGTGTCTGTGTGAGTGAGTGTGTGTCCAGCGATGGATTGGCGCCCTGTTCTGGGTCTATCTGCCCAGCGCCCGAGACGTTCTCCCCTGGATGGGCACGGGGAACCCCACCGCGACCCTAATAGAGGATAAGCGGAAGATAATGAATGAATGAAAGTTTATTTGTAATTTATGCTCCATGTTGGGATATGTGCACATAGAAATTCTTAAGGTGAGGCATCAGGATACACTCTACATGGAAGATAAAGTGAAATACACAATATTTACACATGTATGCGCCAAAAAAAAAAAATATATATATATATATATATATATAATTTAAAGTGTTGGCACGCTGTCTTAGTGGTTTAGCATGTTCTCCTCTCAGCACTAGGGATTCCCGGTTCGAATCCCCATCTGGGTGGAGTTTCCATGTCCTCCCCGTGTCCACGTGGGTTTCCTCCGGGTTCTCCGCTTTTCCTCCCACAGTCCAAAAACATGGATCAAGTCAATTGAGTTCTCCAAATTGCCCCATATAGAGTGTGTCTGTTTGAGGGAGTGTGTGAACATGGAAACTCCACCCAGATGGGGATTGTGCCAACCAAATATTATTAAACGGTATCCATCATGTTCTCTCTCCAGAAAACTGAGACCGAGGCCGAAACAGACGACGACGACGACGACGACGACGATGATTATTATAATGATGTTGTAAGTTTACTTTACCGTCTCAATTTTCAAACAATTCGTTTATTTCATAAATAAATGATTGACATTACGTTGATATTTTAGTAATTAGGATGAATGTTTTTTTTTTATGATAGCCCCGTTTGAAAAAGGACAATTTACAAAACGTGCTGTTTTACAAAAATCTGAGACCGTCTGATCCTGATCGTATGAATCACTAATTAAACTTTACTTAATTACAGTCACGGCGTCTTCAAGTTTGTAAATGATGCTTTCGTTTCCCCTTTAGATGTGAAGATTGAAGAGTTTCATGAGAAATGGAAGGGCGACTATGAGCGGCTGGAAGATGTGCACTCCTACATTCAGTGGTAAATTAAAGGACGTTTCAGTCTAATGTGCAGACATCAGACATCATAAATATGAAGTGATTTCAATGAGTTTTTAATGACACATTGATTAAACACAAACTAATTATAAAAGCAGGTTGTATTCAATCTACTTATGTCAGAGCACTGAGTTAGTGTTTAATTGCTCTACGATGTTAATTCCTCTCTTAATCCCCAGGTTATTTCCAACTCAGGAACCAGGCGTGAACTATTGCGCTCACGTTCTTGACCTCAAAGAAATTAAGGTACAAACTGCGGAACATGAAAAACACATCTCGATTTTCATTATAAACCTGCGGCGATGTTAAATTCACGCAAGTAATAATCGCTCAACGAAGCTCTAAATTGTATTTGTTTTGTTTTCTTGGATCAGTGTTTGTTGTACACAGACCGACGTTCGGTGTTCTCAGCGTTTTAACTTAGAAAAACGATTTAGAGCTTCGTTGAGCGATTATTACTTGCGTGAATTTAACATCGCGGCATGTTTATGATGAAAATCGTTGCCCTCACTAAGCAAAAGTAAATGTTGTCATGTTGTCAGTGTTTTAACTTCTCTGATTGAACACGTAATTACATGGTGGCCCATTTTCATTCATTCATTCATTCATTCATTATCTTCCGCTTTATCCTCTATTAGGTTCGTGGTGGGGTTCCCCATGCCCATCCAGGAGAGAACGTTTCGGGCGCTGGGCAGATAGACTCAGGACAGGGTGCCAATCCATCGCTGGACACACACTCACTCACACAGTCACACTCTATATGGGGCAATTTGGAGAATTCAATTGTCTTGATCCATGTTTTTGGATTGTGGGAGGAAACCGGAGAACCCGGAGGAAACCCACGGGGAGAACATGGAAACTCCACCCAGATGGGGATTCGAACCGGGAATCCCTAGTGCTGAGAGGCGAACATGCCAAACCACTAAGCCACCGTGCCACCCCCATTTTCATTCAGCTAAATTGAATCATGTCGCCTTTAGATGACGATATCTGTCCTGCGATGTATTTCAGACGTTCTTATTTCACTTCGTTAGTTTATACTAAAACTGCAGCGGCAGCTCCAGTGATCCTATTGGACACAATTTTATCAAACCTTTATAAGATCCATATATGAGAATATATATATATATATATTTTTTTTGCAGTTGTTTCGTAAAAAAACAGATCTGAAGGCACGGCTGTTAAAATCTTACAAACTCATGTTGGATTTTTACGGTATTGAACTGATTGATGAGGACACGGGGGACGTGCAACGTGCAAACAACTGGCGAGAGCGATTTGAGAACCTCGACAGGTGACTAATGTTCATTAAGTTTATTGGACGTTCTTACCGCGTTTCTTTCCCGAACGTTCGTCTGATGGACTCTGTTTCTTGAAACAGGTTCACGCACAACAACCTTCGCATCACCCGCATTCTGAAGTGTCTCGGGCTGCTGGGCTTTCGGCGTTTTCAGGCTCCGCTGGTTCAATTCTTTCTTCAGGAGACGCTGGTGGAGGGCACGCTGCCCAGAGTGAAGCAGAGCGTTCTCGATTACTTCATGTTTGCCGTTTTGGACCTGAAGGAGCGCAAAGAGCTGATCATTTTTGCCTTTGAACATTTTAAACCAAGGGAGAGGTTTGTGTGGTGTCCTGAAAGGATTCAAGCAAAGTTGGAAAAAAAAGAGATGAACCCTCACGGGGAGGAATCACAAGATCATCGTGGATCCAGTTCGAACAAGCCAACACATCCTCGTGATGAATCTAAAGACTATGAAGGTGGAGGTGACACAGTGACGAAAAAAATGTCCGAACTCAATACTGGTGATAAAGAAAACAAGTCTGATCAACAGGCTGAAGAGCCTGAGGTGAAACGGTCTGATGGTGACAAAGACAGTCGACATACCCGTCAGATAACCCAACAAAGTTCTAATGAAAACCTAAAGATATATGAAGAAGACATTAAAGATCATCCAAATTCCCTTCATGTGTCACAAGAAGGTCGTGTGAACCAGGAGACCATCATTGAAATTGGTGATACTGAATCTGCTTCAAAAGAATCGGAGTTGAGAACGTCCGATCTAAACTCAGTGGAGCAGACAGCAACAGATAACCCTAAAGCATCGACTGAAGAAGCAGATGGAACCAATGAGACGGTGAAGACATCAAATAGCAAAAAGAGGCCAAGTTCTCAAGTGTTTGCAGAACCAGAAGCTGAATTATACAATAAACAGAGTAGGTCTGATGAAGATAGCAGCATTCCATATGTGGTGGGGAACCAAGACAGTAATACAGACAGAGAAGGTTCCAGCACTGAGGTCCATCTGGAAGGTTCTGAGAAAAACCAGAAGAATTACAAACCTGCAGATGAAACACCTGGATCGGACAAACCTGCAGATAAAACACCTGGATCGGACAAACCTGCAGATGAAACACCTGGATCGGACCAAGAGGGGTCCATAAAACTTCAGAATGAGAGACCTAATTCATCGAGTCGGACAACGGACAACCTAAGTGAGAGTAGGACATCAGCTGAGCCAAATAAGTTGCTTACAGAAATATGGCCACATCAATCTGACGGTGGTTTTGTGGAGGACAAAATAGTTGAGATGAAGGAATCAGAACCCGAGGACGCCAACAAACAGAACAAAACCCCTTTAACAGTCCATCATGAAGGTTCTGAGAAAACCCCGAAGAATTGCAAATCAGAAGAGAATGGAACCCCACAGCAAACCGAAGCGCCTCTGAATGAGGAGCATGGCAGCGAGGCAGCAGGTGGCGCTGTGGGCAATGACACTGAAACAAAACCAGAGCTAAAAGCACAAGAAGTAGAGAAGAGCGCCGTGAAGAGTCCGTCCAGTGAGGCAGCTGCTGGAACAGCTGGATCTTCTGAGAACACAGAGAGTTCTGAAACCACCAAACTGTAGAACCTGAGCTTCAGCTGACATCACCAGAGCTCCGAATCTGCGTGGCTTCAGTTAGAACCAACACGCAATCAATAAAAAAAAATACTAAAAAATACAACAACGGCATTAAAGAGTGAACACTGTGGTCAGAAAACCTGAGTCATGTGATCAGCAGCACCATCAAGTTCAGGGAATTTTAACATGATGTGTTTATTTCAGGATAATTTTACTAAAAATGATGTCAAATAAAAAAATTACTTCAAAAAACATTTGTTGCTGCATCAATTGATCAACATCTAATAATCTAATAAATTAATAACCAAAGGCTCATCAGGGTTATTATTATTATAATTATTATAATAATACAGAAGGCGGCACGGTGGCTTAGTGGTTAGCACATTCGCCTCTCAGCGCTAGGGATTCCCGGTTCGAATCCCCATCTGGGTGGAGTTTCCATGTTCTCCCCGTGTCTGCGTGGGTTTCCTCCGGGTTCTCCGGTTTCCTCCCACAGTCCAAAAACATGGATCAAGTTAATTGAATTCTCAAAATTGCCCCCTATAGAGTGTGTATGTGTGAGTGAGTGAGTGCCCAGCGATGGATTGGCGCCCTGTCCTGGGTCTGTCTGCCCAGCGCCCGAGACGTTCTCCCCTGAATGGGCATGGGGAACCCCACCGCGACCCTAATAGAGGATAAAGCGGAAGATAATGAATGAATGAATGAATTATAATACAGCAGAACCTTACTGGTTTGGACTTTGGAACACTCGTTCTTGGAAGAGCGTACAGGAGCATGAACATCAGAGATCCGTGGTCTTTGGTTGATGAACCAGCTGATGGTCACACAGATGTTCAACATATGTAGTACAGATGTTCAATGGTGCAAACATACTGTAGCACAACCACCCCCCACCCCCCCCCACGTTCTGTATTTACAATTTAGAACCGGATACGTCTTCCTCTATGTACATCAGGTCTACGTATATATAACTAATGCTGCTCATCATTGGGAACAGCAAAGTAGGCGGAGCTATGACTACGGGGGCGGGATCACTTTGTGCCCAAAGATGAGAACAAAAATATTAAGTGTAATGTTACAGAGAACATTCATTCATTCATTATCTCCCGCTTTATCCTCTATTAGGGTCGCGGTGGGGTTCCCCATGCCCATCCAGGGGAGAACGTCTCGGGCGCTGGGCAGATGGACCCAGGACAGGGCGCCAATCCATCGCTGGGCACACAGTCACTCACACAGACACACTCTTTATGGGGCAATTTTTTGAGAATTCAATTGACTTGATCCATGTTTTTGGACTGTGGGAGGAAACCGGAGAACCCGGAGGAAACCCACGGGAATCCCTAGCGCTGAGAGGAGAACGTGCCAACCACTAAGCCACCGTGCCACCTGATACAGAGAACATAATTAACATAAAGAAAAATATCACAACGTTGTCGATGTCAAGAGTTACTACAGCCAACTAAACTCTCATTCATTATCTTCCGCTTTATCCTCCATTAAGGTCGGGGGGGGGGGGTCAATCGCTGGGCAATCCATCGCTGGGCACACACTCACTCACACAGACACACTCTATATGGGGCAATTTTTGAGAATTCAATTGACTTGATCCATGTTTTTGGACTGTGGGAGGAAACCGGAGAACCCGGAGGAAACCCACGGGAATCCCTAGCGCTGAGAGGCGAACGTGCTAACCACTAAACTGCCAACTAAACTAACCTAGACTATTAACTTTTTTTTTTTTTTTTAGTTGTTTACTAACCAAACATCATCGCCAAGGAGATTGACAGTAACTCGCGAACAAAAACACCAAACAAATATTAAACCAACTCACGTTAGGAGCTGAAGGTCAACGTGAAAACGCTTTAACGTTCCACTATTGTGTCAACGTTGTTTTGCAACTAAACTAAAAAGTATTTAATAAGCAGTTGAACAGCAGCATATCATCCGAGGCAGATAAACAATGTAAGGAAAAATAAAGAAATGGACGAGCAGAAGGAGATAATTGTACAAAGAAGGGTTTTTATTAAACACCCATTTAAACTCAGAGGGCAGCTGAGGGCGGAGCTGAGGGCGGAGCTGCAGATTTAGCTGAAATTCAACATACAAATACGTCTGCTCATGAGGTTAACATTTAGCATTTGACATTTTTTGAAAGCTTTATGGCTTCGCGTGTCTAATAGAAAAAACTTAAAAACATACCTGTATATACACAATTACATATTTACATGCGTCTATGCCGTTACCTCAGAAACTATAGATTTAACGGGACGGTGGGTTTGTCCGTCGGTTCGCTCGCAGTTCTACTGAAGGTCGAATTCACAAACAAAAAAAAACTAAAAATAACCGTATAACACGCAGATCAGCGGAAATGTTACTGAAGGATTAAGAAGTTCCGTACGAGATTCAAACCCCCACAGATCTTCTGGAACGAACGTCCTGCTGTCGGTCTCTTTAAACCTCTGATGTTGAAGACGTGAGGAGGACAGCGCGTACGGCTCAGGACGGGACTTCGGCAGCGGCGGACTTCTCCGCGTTCTTCGAGGACTCGGGTCTGTCTTTTTTCTCCTCCTTTTTCTCTTTGCTCCGGCTCCTGTCCCGCCGGTCTCTGTCCCGGTCTCGACCTCGGCGGTCTCGGTCGCGGTCTCGGCTCCTTGAGCGTTCACGTCTTCGGTCTCTACTGTCCCGATCCCGTTCTCTGTTCTTGGCTCGGTCGCGGTCGTAATCTTTCTTGTCCGAGTCTCTGTCTCTGCCGCGGTCTCGATCGCGTTCTCGGTCTCTGTCTCGATCGCGGTCACGCCTTTTATCTTCGTCTTCTCGGTGCCGGTCGGTCTCTCTGCCTCGACTGCGGTCTCGCTCCCGGTCCTTTTCTCGGCTCCTTTCAGAGTCTTTGTCCTTTTCTCTGCTTCTTTCCGAGTCCCGGTCCTTCTCTCGGCTTCTTTCAGAGTCTTTGTCCTTTTCTTTGCTCCGCTCAGAGTCCCGGTCCTTCTCTCGGTTTCTTTCAGAGTCCCGGTCCTTCTCTCGGTTTCTTTCAGAGTCCCGGTCCTTCTCCCGGCTCCTTTCAGAGTCCCGGTCCTTTTCTCTGCTCCTTTCAGAGTCCCGGTCCTTCTCCCGGCTCCTTTCAGAGTCCCGGTCCTTCTCCCGGCTCCTTTCAGAGTCCCGGTCCTTCTCCCTGCTCCGCTCGGAGTCCCGGTCCTTTTCTTTGCTCCTTTCAGAGTCTTGGTCCTTCTCCCTGCTCCGTTCGGAATCTCTGTCTTTGTCCCTGCTTTGGTCCTTCTCTTTGCCCTTCTCTTTACTTCGTTCGCGTTCCCGGTTTCTGTCTCTGCTTCGGTCTCTGTCTCTGCTGCGTTCTTGTTCCTTCTCCTTGCTGCGGTCTCTGTCTCTGCTGCGTTCTCGGTCTCTGTCCCGGTCTCTGCTGCGTTCTCGTTCTCTGTCCCTGTCTCTGCTGCGTTCTCGTTCTCTGTCCCTGTCTCTGCTGCGTTCTCGTTCTCTGTCCCGGTCTCTGCTGCGGTCCCGTTCTCTGTCCCGGTCTCTGCTGCGTTCCCGTTCTCTGTCCCGGTCTCTGTCTCGGTCTCTACTTCGGTCACGCTCTCTGTCCCGGTCTCTGCTGTGATCTTGCTCTCTGTCGCGGTCTCTGCTTCGGTCTCGTTCTCTCTCCCGGTCTCTGCTGCGGTCCAGCTCTCTGTCCCGGTCTCTGCCGCGGTCTTGTTCTCGCGCTCGGTCTCTGTCCCGGCTGCGATCTCGTTCCTTCTCCTTGCTTCGGTCCCGTTCCCGATCTCGACCCCTGTTGTACTCTCGCTCTCTGCCACGATCCCAATCATTGTCTCGATTCCAGCCCCAGGACCGTCCTCCTTGCATTCCGTCTCGGTCTCGTCTCCTGTCCTCGGGCAACTCTCTTTCTTCCGGTAATCTAGAGGGGACATCGCGGTCACGTCCACAATCGAACCGGCTGGGCCTCTCTTGAGGTTCCGAACCATCCCTAGTGGAACTGTTTCGTCTTCTCATTTCTGGGGAGTCTCTTCTCCAGTGCTCATCATGATGGGAATCTGGGCTGTGTCCACCCAAGCGGCCTGGTACAGATATCGGACCATCGGTTGGTGTGGGCAGCAGAGGTCCTCGGATGGGTCTTATTTCATTGGGATGGTCCTTAAACTGGTAGCGCAGTGACGAGCCTCCAGGCTCATCGGTAAAGTGTCCTGGTAAAGAAGGCCGCGGTCCCCCAAAATGCTGGGGTGCTGGCCCTCTGTGCCGATCAAACTCTTGGCATGGCATACCTCTTGGTTCCTCAAAGGAGCTTCTATGCTGAGGTGAATCCCTGAACTGGTTCGGAGGAGGAAACCTGTGCCCCACAAGATCTCCCGTGGGTCCCCTTCGCCCATCGAAGTGATTTGGGGGAGGTCCTCTAAAGGCAGGTCCTTGCAGAGATCCAGGACTGTAATTTTGTGTACCTGCTTGGCCACGAGGCTCGATGCCCTGCTGGTAGGAACCTCCACTGTCGTTATCATACATTTCGCCATGCCCTCGTGGAATGATGGACATCGATCCTGGCTCTCCAAGATTGTGACTTGGGGCTCTGGGTGCAGAGAAGTGAGAAGGTGGTGGTGCTCGGTTATCAAAGTGACTCGGAGGGAGACCAGCAAAGGGTGGAAGTGGGCCTCTTGGTCCTGGAAAGTTGTATGGTGGAGGAGGACCATTAAATCTCTGTCCATCAAAGGATGGTGGGGGACCAGCTAGAGGAGGTGCAGTTGGTGGAGCAGAGAGAGGAGGACCAGATAACGGACCAGAAATTGGAGGACCGGGTAGCGGGCCAGTAAGCGGAGGACCAGGAGCCGGCCCTGTATGAAGTGGGCCTTGTGGTCCAATATGAGGAGGAGGAATATTACTATTAAATATTTGAAGTGGAGGACCCCTTTGGCCCAACGGTGGGACTGGCGGTGGGGGCCCTCTAGGTGCGACAATCTGAGGTGGTGGCCCTCGTGACGATTCAAACTGTGGACTATTCCCCCACTGATTCTGATACTGTGGATATGGGGGTCTGAGCGGTGGATACTGGAGAAGGTCAGGTTCTCTGTGAGGTGGTCCTTGCATTTGAGGGCGTATCTGCATCAGGGGCGGTCCTGAAATTGGAGGTGGTCCAGACATCGGAGGTGGAATATGCATGGTAGGTGGGACAGTCAGAGAAGGGGGTGGACCATGCAAGTTGGCCGGCCCACCTTGCGTCGAGAAGGAAATGGGAGGTGGAATGTCTGAGGGACCTTGGTATTCCACTTGAGAACAGCGCGGTAACTGAGGGGTATGGGAATCGGCGTACGCCGAAGCGCACTCTTGTGACTGTCCGACCGACGTTAAAGGCGTGCTGATGGTTGAAATGTTATAATACGTCGTTGCTAACGACTCTCGGGATTCTTCAGCCGAGGAAATGGGATCCGGCTTCAGGATGCTGGCCGAATTCGGCCAAATTTCTTCAAAGCTCTTCATTTCAGTTTCGATGGGGACATCGTCTCCTTTGGGTTCCTCGTCGGGTTCGGCATCCAAATAACTCTCCACCAGCTCAGGATCGATCGTCTCCCCTAAAAGTGGAATGGAAACTCCGGCGCCGTCCGAATCCGAGTCAGGTTTTGGTTCCTCCTCTGGTTCCGGTGTCTCTGATTCAGAAACCTCGGGACATGACGGTGGAGGATGAGTGCTGGCATCCTTTTGGGTTGGGGGTAGATCTGTGCCATCGCATGGTTGTGCCAGGTCCGTATTCGACGCCGTTTGTGACGGGGTGTCGGGTTCCTGCAGCTTCGGAACCAATTTGTCCAGGATGGTGGCGACCTCCGGAGGAAAGATGTCAGTCGCTGTGGTAACCACAGTGGTAACCGTTTCGTCAGCGGGTGCAGAATCGGTAGCAGCGGGGGATCCTTCGGCAGGATCGGCGGGTGCAGTCGCCTGTCTCGGGTCCCTGCTTTGTCTGGGGTCCCGTTTCTGATTTATCACCGGGGTCGCTGAGGATTTGGGAACCGACTCGTCAGCCTTCTTGCCGAACTGGAGCGACTGACCGCCAGCCAGCAGAGATAAAATGGGTTGAGCGACCACATCCTCGGACGGTTTCGGGCTCTGCGTTTCATCTTCAGGCGGCTTCTTCGAAACGGGGTCCGCCTTCACCTCCTCGAAAATGGAATCGTCCTCGGGATCGTATTCCACGTCGTCTCCCACCGCGGCCGTGACCTCCGGCGGCTTCAGGTTTGAGAAAATGAAAGAATCGTTGGACTTCTCGGCACCATACGCCATGCCGGGGTCATACTCTTCTTCGGGGTCGTACGGTCGGTCATCCTCATCCTCACCGTCCTTTCTTCCCTTCGTACCCACGAACTGTTCCACTATGGGATCGAGGAGGTTGACGGACAGGTCCGAGAGCCCCGGATCAGAGGGCGATTGAGAGGCATCGGAATCCTGCTTCTTCCGGCCAAACAAGGTCTTCAGTATGGTCTGAAGCGGGGTAGTGGAACCGGGAAGCGTCGGGGTGGGATTGGATGGAGAGTCACTTCCTGTGCTTACAGCCACACCGGGGGCCTTGACGGCAGACAGGATGGAGAGCACAGACGTGGCCAGTGGACCCACCGAGGAGTCCGAGCTGGGTGGACTTCCAGGTGGTGTTGTGCTCACGGCCTCCAGACTGCTCCTCAGGATTTTGTCGACTTTGCCGACGACCACCGGTTTGGGCAGGCCGGTTTCTTCGTCGCGCTGGGTTTTAAAGCGCTTCTCCTCGTTTTCCAAGGGCGCTCCAGCGCGTTTTCTGTCTTTCTGACAAATCAGAAGTCCAAGGAGGAGATTGGGACGAGCCGGTTCCAGACCTGTCACACAGGTAAAAAAAACAAAAAACTTTAATATCACAACAAAGAGAGATTACACCAAACCTGTACCATCTGTCATTAAGGGATAATAGGGGACGGAGGGTAGACATCAGCGTGTTGGGCAATTAACCTGAAGGTTGGGGTTCAAACCTAAACTAAACCAATTCATATCTATTTTTCATACCTAATAAAAAAAAATAAAGAGGTGCCAAGGAGTCCTTGGGAAAGGTCCATAAGGTCCTTAAAGATGGAATACTTGTAAGTTTTTTAAATTATTTAAATAAATCAATGAATTTAGGCATAAAGTATAAAGTAAAGCCATTGCATGTAGTGGTAATAATAGAACTTTAAAATAATAAAATAGAAAAATAAATAAAAAAAGCCACCAAAAGTGATTTCCATCAATTGTTTTACTTTACCAAAGAATAACCAATAAAATCTGCTTATTTCTTATTTTATCGTCATTTAGTTGACACTTTTCATTCAAGGCAATAAGTATCCTAACTCGATGGCCGAGTTCCAAGTTAGGGGTCGGCCTTGAACAATAAGGGTTAAGGGCCCTGTTTAAGGGCCCGACCTTCATGTTAATAGCCCAGCACACACACAATACACTTTGTTCATAAGAATAATAGACACTTTGAATTCAAACTACAGATTTATTAGCAGGAGGTAAACTTACGAAAGCGACTCTTGTTGTTTAGAGTATATTATCGTCTGGCTGAATTAACAACCAATTAAACTAAATCACTAAAACATTTCGTCTTCATTTGCCTTTTTATTAAAAAAAAATCTATTATGTACCTCCTTCTGGTGGGGACCTACCAGACATTTCATTTAAAAAATAAAATAAAATAAAATGAACTTCAGTGTAGGATTGTAAGTAGACGTGGTGTTTACGGTGGAGGGACGTAGTTTAAAAAAAATTAAATAAATAAAAATAATAATAGGCGGCACGGTGGCTTAGTGGTTTAGCACGTTCGCCTCTCAGCGCTAGGGATTCCCGGTTCGAATCCCCATCTGGGTGGAGTTTCCATGTTCTCCCCGTGTCTGCGTGGGTTTCCTCCGGGTTCTCCGGTTTCCTCCCACAGTCCAAAAACATGGAACAAGTTAATTGAATTCTCAAAATTGCCCCCTATAGAGTGTGTCTGTGTGAGTGAGTGTGTGCCCAGCGATGGATTGGCGCCCCCCCCCCCCCCCCCCCCCCCCCCCCCCCCCCCCCCCCCCCCCCCCCCCCCCCCCCCCCCCCCCCCCCCCCCCCCCCCCCCCCCCCCCCCCCCCCCCCAATAATAATAATAATTTTAACAGTTTGGGGAAGGTCCTTTTCAGTTCCAACATGTATACCAACGCACAGAACAAGAACATATGGTGGGCGTCTTCAACACTCAACGCTGTGCACTGGAACACAGTCCTGCTGAAAGAGAAAAGGGCCTTCCCCAAACTGTTGCCCCAAGGTTACGAGCATACAGATGCAGTCTGGGTGCTTGATCTTTGACATCCATGGCAACGGAACAGGGGTGAGCCCGTGGTTTACAGATGTGTGAACTCGTATCCAGCTGTGAACGGCATTAATGTGAAGGTCAACCCACCCCCCGGTGACCAAGTCTTCATCGGAAAAACGATGCGGCTGAGAAAGAAGGCTGAGACAACCACCAGTACTGCAGCAATTTTGGATTCATGTGCTTTATTAAAAACACAACACAACATACAAACTACGTACAGAGAGGACATCGGCGGCCGCACAAAGCGCCGGACGATCCAATCAGACCCGCCATTTGGACTTACCTGCGTTTGGAGGGCTGACCTTTACCTGCCAAAACTGTGACTTAAAAGAAAGTGGATTGTTTTTGCACATCTCCCTGTGAATTCTTACCTGGTCCATCGAACGGCAGCAGTTTGGCCGGCAGAGGGTCTTTGGAGCTCAGGGGGATGAGGTAGAGGTCTTTAATGCGCTTGTTGCTGTTCGCCACCACCCCGAACCGCTTGCGACTGCTAAAATAAGAGAACAGCGAGACGTACGCCACCTCCTCCTCCTCGGTGGCGGGATGGAAACGAATCAGACAGAGCTCCTGAAAACAGCACACACACAGGGTTTTAATATATTAATATATATTATTAAAAAAAAAGAATATAATTATACACGACTGGTTTAATCAGTGTTTTTATTTATATATTTATTTTTACTTTCGACACCGACGTCTTGAGCTTTCCCACATAGTCCCACACGGTGTTGGGCGATATCCTGCCTCCGATGTGGATGGTGTCGGGTAAATCCTGCGAAGCCGAAAGATAAAGAGCGTGGGCGGGTTATTTACTACAGACGGAAACGGCGTGGTTCGGAAGCGGCGCCGGCCGTACCGACCTCTCTGAGATGCTCGAAGGAACCGGAAACCAGATACGCCTTGGTCACGAACTTGGCCACGGAGTGCATGTTGACGAAGCCCTTCCATACGATTTCTTGTCCCGACAGAAACAGAGCGGTCTCACCTTCGAGGGGAGCTTCTGGGATGCTGTAAAAAAAAAAAAAAAAGGATAATAATAATAAAATAAAAGACCTTAGGTTAAAAATAAAATAAAAAAAAGTTCAGTGTAGAATTGTAGACGTGGTGTTTAAGGTGGAGGGATGTAGTTTAAGAAACACCTTCAGGTAACAAGCTTTTGGGGGGAAAATATATTAATTCATTCATTATCTTCCGCTTATCCTCTATAAGGGTCGCGGTGGGGTTCCCCATGCCCATCCAGGGGAGAACGTTTCGGGCGCTGGGCAGATAGACCCAGGACAGGGCACCAATCTATCGCCGGACACACACTCCCTCACACACACACACACTCTATCTATATGGGGCAATTTGGAGAATTCAATTGACTTGATCCATGTTTTTGGACTGTGGGAGGAAACCGGAGAACCCGGAGGAAACCGACACAGACACGAGGAGAACATGGAAACTCCACCCAGATGGGGATTCGAACCAGGAATCCCTAGCGCTGAGAGGCGAACATGCTAAACCACGAAGCCATCGTGCAGCCAGGAAAAAATATAATTAATTAAAAAATAAAAGTGTAAAAACAGTTTGGGGAAGGTCCTTTTTGGTTCCAACATGTATTCCAGCAGAATGTATGGTGAACGTCTTAAACACTCAGTCCTGCTGGAACCGAAAAGGGCCTTCCCCAAACTGTTGTGGCAAAGATACGAGCATAGAGATGTTTTAAAAACAAATTAATAACAATAAAATTAAATAATAAGCCTCTGAACTCGAGGTGAGTCAAATACAGAACGCTTAAAGGACAAATAAACACGCACCCGGCGGCATTTGGGCCAAAGCGCTGAGCGTCGGCGGTGGACGCTGGTTTCTGGACCACAGCCTTGGACAGAGACATCGGCGCAGGAGGCGGCATTGGCAACGGCCCTTTCAGATCCACCCCCGCCGGAACCTCGACGGGCGTGAGAGCAGGAAACGGCATGATGAGCGGTGCCACGGCCGCCGGCGGCACGCTGACCTCGGGATCGCTCAGAACGTGAGGCGCAGGTGGCGCTGTGGAGCGGTGGCTGGCCATGCGGGGATCCCGCCGGCTGATGGTGACCGAGGACAAAGCCGTTTGCACGACGGGGGGCACGCCGACGTCCTCCACTGGGATGGCCGGACTCTCGTTGCTGGCCGCGGGGGGCTCCAAGCCGGCGACCTTGCCGGGCCGCTGATCGGGTTTGGGTTTCTCCGGCGCATCTTGCTTCTTCGGGGCGGACAACTTGGGCTTTTTGGCTGCCGGTTCGTCGTCGGCGGACTTCTGACCTGGAATCAGACGGCACGGTGACGGCGGGCCGATGGAGGCGGACGGGCGTCCGATGGATCACGCGGGCCGTCGGCGGTCCTACCTGTGCAGATCTTGCAGTTCAGGTCGAACAGGTGAGCCCTGTGTTGTGATGTCGTGTCCTTCAGCATGCTCAGGATGTCCGGCACGGCGCCGCTCTTCCCCGCCGAACCGGAACTCTGCGGTGTGGAGGAAGGACGAAATTCCGGGTTGTCCTGAGGGGACAGGACGAGGGTTTTAACAATTTCTACAGTTAAAACCCTGAAATTAAAGCAACAGGATGCTGCTCCACTGTTGTTCTAGTGTCTGCGTCCTTTGAGGTCATTACGCGAGTATGTGGAGAACCCAACGGACTACAGTGTGTACTGCAGAACTACAAAACGCATTCATACAGGTATGCGGTTGCCACAAGAAGCGAAAAGTGAATTTAAAGCTGGAATTAATGCATTTTAAGATTAAAGTTAGAATAAATCAACATATAGAGCAGATCAGAACCCGTCGGTCTCATCGGGCTGGTCTCCAGGACGCGTAAACCCAACGTCTTTTAATGATATCGCATTAAAAACCACACTGACGTTGGAAACCGGCCCAATGAGATCCACGTTTTGAGGCAAACAAGAGAGAAGCGAGACAGACAGGCGACGGAAGGTACGGACCGAAGATGGAAAGCCACCACTTACTGCCCCAGAAGCCAAGCAGGGAGATTGGGAAGTAGCTGCAATACATACATCTCCATCAGACATGGAGGGCGCTTCGTCCATGTCGGTGTCGGGTGGGGCAGACTCGTGTCTGGATCTGGTCTTGGGTTGCCCTGACTGTGATCTTCCTCCTGAATTCGGCGCCTTAGAACACAAACGTCATGGTTTTTTGAGGAATAACGCAGGGTGGCAGGGTGGTTTGGTGACTGGCACGTTCTTTTCTCAGCGCTAGGGATTCCCGGTTCGAATCCCAATCTGGGTGGAGTTTCCATGTTCTCCAGTTTTCTCCCACAGTCCAAAAACATGGATCAAGTCAATTGAATTCTCCAAATTGCCCCATATAGTGTGTCTATGTGAGTGAGCGTGTGCCCAGCATTAGGTTGACGCCCTGTCCTGGGTGTATCTGCCCAACATCCCGAAACGTTCTCCACTGGATGGGCATGGGGAACCCCCACCCCGCGACCCAAATAGAGGATAAAGCAGAAGATGATGGATGGATGGACTAGTGCCTAATTCTGAGTATTGTTGTGATGCATTGGGTTTTTGTTGTGGTGGTACCTCAGAACTTGAACTTTTCCTCCAATCAGAAATGTCTTTAGAAAGCAGCTCTTCAGGACTCAGCCTCACCAGCCGAAACGGACTGACCTCTCCACCGATGACGCGATAGAATAGACCCTGCGAAGCACAACACGAAGATCAACGACCCGAAATTGGACAAACGACTCATGGAAGTGCCTTCAAACTATTAGGAACAGTCATGGGCTTAGGGTTAAGGAACCAGCCTTGTGACCTGAAGGTCCCCGGTTCGATTCTCGGTCCCACCAATTACCAAGTGCCCCTTGGGCAAGGCACCTAACCCCAATTGCTCCCCAAATACCCCAGTGTGTACGCACAGTAGGCAAATAAATCACTTCATAACCATCACTTGATACTACCTTGTTCTTGGGGTCCTTCAGGTTGAACATCAGGGTCCTGTACTTGTTCTTGTACTTGTTGTCGGTGTTCATGCACAGGTTGAACATCTCCTTCTCGATGCTGACCGCCAGCTTGCCCACCTCGCTCTCAGACATGGAGAGATCGTCGCTGTCGCTCACTCTGGTCACAGAAAGCAACGGTGTTCTGGTTAGAGACTCTGGACAGGCCACACGTCCACATCGTACCGTCACGTCACCGGACCGCACTCACCGTTTGAACAGGATGTCCGTGAGCGAGCGGCGGATGTTGGACCTCATCTGCGTGTTGGGAGGTGGCGGCGGAGGGTGCGCGGGAGCCGGGGACGACTTGGACGACTTGCTCGGGGGCGCCGACGGCACGGGCGCAGGAGGCGTCCTGGAGGTGGGAGATGGGCCGGACCCCGGGGACTCTTTGGACCCGGGTTGAGGCTGCTTTTTGGGGATGGTAAAGTTGCTCTTGACCACGCTCAGCGCCCCCGTGGCGTGGATCCTCGACCCGGGAGGTCCGGTCGAGAAGACGGGGATGGGAGGAGGGGGAGGCCCGGGTTTCTTGGAGATGGTGATCTGGGGTGGAGGCTGCTTCTTCACATCCTTAGCGGTCGACATGGCGCCGGGTTTGCCCTTGTGCGTCGCCACCGGGGGCTTCGGCGCTTTGGAAACCGGGGAGCGTTTGCCTCGTTTCGGGGACGGCTTCCTCGCAGGGGGTTTCTTCTCGACGGGAGGCGGTTCCTTCTTCTCCACTTCGGTCTCCTCGGCCTTCTTCTCGTCCTCCTTCTGGACGGCTGACGGAGACAAAACGGAGGAGGCACATGTCTATAAACCAGGCTCAACTTCAGAGAACGCAAAATCTAGAACACAGCAACTCCTACAAATTATTTGCCTAACGCAACAACATGCACCTAAAATACACAACACACACTCATCATATAAGACCACACCCTATTCATGTGAGTGTGTGTGTATATTATTTAGACAATGGACACACACAGATACAAAACATACAAAACAATGGCATTATGACTTTGTTCCTGGTCAAAACCTGAGAAAGCAACTAATTAATTCATCTAAAAACCCATAACCCTCATGATCACTTACTTTTGACCGCGTGCAGTGCCTTTTTTTGTTATTAACATAAAAACCCTCAAATTTTTGTTCAAGGAAACAACTGTACGCATAAATTTAAAGGTCACTCATGAATTATTCGCCACAACATCACAGACCTGTTCATATAAAACATAAAAGCCTAAACATTAGGAAACCTTTGAATACAATCAACTTACACATATTAAAAAATGTTATGTTAAATCACAGGGGGGGCAAAAAAAAAAAAAAAAAAACAGGAGCTTCGTTTATTTTAATCTCCAAAAACCAAACTGTTGGTTCTTCAGCTCTTCCGCAGTCAGGTCTTCGTGGTCAGTTCTAGACAAGAACCCAGGTTCTTGTCTTTCTAGAACTTTATTGCTTAACAAAAAAAACAAGCATCAAACTGATGACCAGCATCTACAAATGGGTTTAGCTCAAATCTTTGTCTATATATATGTTATAATGAAAAAAAGAGTATATATTTTTTGTGTGTAGGCACCATGGACGAGAAGGTGGTCATTTGGTGCATATGAATTGCCTACCCAACTTCACATTGGATCTTCTCACAAGATCGGCGTGGTGGTGAACCTATCAGCACGGCTCACCCATCCACCCCACCATCCTGCGACCACTGATCACAACCACGTACTCGGAACTAACGAGGTCGTTTCCTTGATCTGTTCTAATGGCATGTATCCGTTCTCATCCCCTGGCTGTCCTCCAGCAGACCAGTCTCCAGGCCACTCTTCACAAACTGTGCCGTGTTCTTCTCTCGGCCGGGCGGTGTGGGGTGGAGTTGTTGATGGTGGTGCGTCCCAGCATCAAGGGTACCAGCTCCCGAGCATCCAAAGGCAGAACTTGCTCAAAAATTGAAGCACGGGGCATCAGGGTATGATCTGTGATATCACTTTATTTTGAAACTCTTTGTTTTGTTTTGTTTTTTTTTGTTTTAAATAAATGCAATTCATGCAAAGTGTAAAAATTATTTTTTTTAAAAATATATATATAAAAAAATAAATAACGCGAGTCCCGGGTGTTACAGGGAGCAGGAACTCGGTCTGAGCAGAGATGCTGGTCTAATCGGGATGAGGTTGCAGGATGGACACTGAGACCTACCTGTTCGGATGCGACTGTTCGTATGGGGGGCGCCCACGGCGGGCAACGTGGGGGGGGGAAACCAATCACGGCACACCCCGTGTCGGATCTCCAGAGAGAGTTCACATCGCTTATAAAATATATAATATATATTTATATCTGCTTCACTCCGAGGTAGTAACCAGTTATGGAGTCACGTAGACGCTGCTCATCGATTGGTTAAGATTTAAGGCAACACTGGGTAACGATACTTACCGTTCACACTGTGCACATACCTACCTGATGGGGACCCGTCACGTCTGGCTTGATAAATAATACAATCATGTTAATGAGAGAGTGGGAGGGGCGTCTGATTGTCAGAATCACAGCTTAAAAGGAGCAAAGGCTTAAAGATCTTTAAGATCAAACGGCGGGTGGAGGTTCAAAGCAAACGGCCCGGCGCCTTTCGGGACGACCGTGCGTCATACCGTCAGTTCTACGACAAGCTGATTAAAATGTGGAAAACCTTCAAGATACATACACGCCTTGTTTAACACAGATGGTGATATGGGTGTAGTCTTTTCTGGTGCGACTGCAATGTAATTATGGTCGCTGGACCAGGACGACATGGCCGGGGGCGGCGGGTGTTCCTCTGCAACTTTATCCTCTTCGTCTTCGGCGTCCTCGTTTGGCGACTCCGAAGCCGACGACTCCTCCTGAACTCTGCCGGACGAGCCGCCGGACCTCCTGCTGCTTCTCCTCTCGGGGCCCGGACTCTGAAGGGACAGAGGCGTTCAGTGATTACCAAAAAAAGCCGTCATTCCGCGGCAAAGCAAGGGTTAGACGATCTCTCTACGGTCTTTAAAATCTTATTCAGCTATTAACCAAGAAGCACAGAGAGGAATTCCACAGCAACATGTGTACAAATTATCAGATCTAAAGATTAACGATGGTCTTTGACTTGGAATACAGCTATTAACCAAGTACCAGAGACAATAACACGAGAGACACTCCCAATATTTTTTAAGAACATAATACTCAATAATGAGCTTTAATATTTTTGTAAAGACACTAATTCTTTAGCGTTATCATAGTTAGGGTCATATTACTCATTCATTTATCCTCTATTAGGGTCCCGGGGGGGGGGACACACACTCTATATGGAGAAATTTGGAGAATTCAACTGACTTGATCCATGTTTATGGACTGTGGGAGGAAACCAGAAAACCCGGAGGAAACTAACGTGGACATGGGGAGGACATGCAAACTCCACCCAGATGGGGATTCGAATGGGAAATCCCTAGAGCTGAGAGGAGAACATGGCAACCACTAAGCCAGCGTGCCGTCCAGGGTCATATTAATAAACCATTAATTAAGGGAGACCTTTATATATAGGGAATTATGGCAAGAGCACTATAAATAAGTGCCATATCACCTTTAATGGTTCTTACTGGACAAGCATCAGTTGTAGATGTTTTCTTAAAGACTTGAAAGGAAAAAGGTGTTATCACATGTTATGAACCTCGTGCAGACCGTTACACAAAAGAAAGTGTCAAACGTACGTCATCATAACATAAAAGTGTGGTTTCTACCAAGATGCATCTTGGTCTATCATCAGATCGAACCCTGGGGGGTTAAAAATACCTTGGGTACGGTTTTGGCGGCAGGCTTTTTCGCGGCTTTGGGCTTGCTCTTCTCCTTGCCGTCCGTGGTGAAGATCTTCATGGCGGCGGCGGCGTGCTTAAGGATGCAGTCGTTGCCGCAGTAGACGGACTCGGGCAGGGCGTCCCTCTCGCAGCCGGGACCGATGCACTTGGGTAGAGAGGAGGCTCCTTCTGCAGCCACCAAAACCTGCTGGAAACTCAGGCTGGTCAGACCCACTACACTACAGCGTTATCAACACCTCCGGCAGGAGAGACGGCGACACAGTTTTCATTATACCCGCCGTTTTTTTTTTTTGTTTTACATTTAAATGACTGTGTGTCTACATCCTGACCTGTTAATTAAATGTGATGGTTTAATGTCCTACGGGCAGAAAATGTTATAGTACACAAAATGCTTAAATTCAATGAGATCTGCAAGAACTAGAACATGATTCTTGGTTTTATGCACTAATAAGGGTTAAACACCAACATGAAAAATTTCTAACGTTCTGATTGGTAGCAGTACACCCATCGATGCCCTTATATGGCAACATAAAGCAACCATGTGTGCCATTAAACACAATTACACTTTTTAATCCACACAACTTCACACGTAAGAGAATATTCAGTACCCTGTTTTACGAAGGGCAGCACAGTGGCTTAGTGGTTTAGCAGGTTCTCCTTTCAGCACTAGGGATTCCCAGTTCGAATCCCCATCTGGGTGGAGTTTCCATGTTCTCCCCGTGTCTGCGTGGGTTTCCTCCGGGTGCTCCGGTTTCCTCCCACAGTTTAAAAACATGGATCAAGGTCAACTGAATTCTCCAAATTGCCCCATATAAAGTGTTTGTGTGAGCGTGTGTGAGTGAGTGTGTGCCCGATGATAGATCTGCCCGGCGCCCGAAACGTTCTCCCCTGGATGGGCATGGGGAACCCCTCCCACGACCCTAATAGAGGATAAAGCGGAAGATCATGGCTGGATGGATGTTTTACGATTGAAAGTTCCTATTTAAGTTCTTTTAAGCTCCACAGCCTTATACGAAACAGTTCTTGGTGTTAAGGTAACCAGACCCTGATAAATGAATAACAAACTATGGACGCCATCTTCAGCCTTTAACACGGTCCAACATTAAACAGTGCGTCCGAGGTGTCCGTTATCGGTCCAACGGGATCTGGTTTATTTAAAAGGATTACAAATTTCCGACTGCAAACAAAGTCTGGATCACTAAACCTGGCCGCGGTGACGAGCTGGCCTTGGTCCCATCACAGAGCCGTGTCGGCTCCATCTCACACGGTTGCTCCTTTACCAGCTGACCGTTCTGACCGTGCAGTACACAGTTCACAACCAAGTGTGAGGACCAGTACGCAAGAACTGCTTACATTCGCACACCTGAAACGTGACTGATGAGCGCAAGCATCTACCCCAGAGGCAGGTTTAGATCAGTGCAGTGAAGAGAGAACCTGAGCGAGGGCAGAGGAACCATGACGGGCACACGTGTAAACAAATCCTCCGTATGCAAACACAGGGAATCCACAGGTGCCGTGTGAACCTTCCTGACGCGTGCAAAAAGAGGTAGCAAAAAACAAAAAAAAACAACACGACTGTTTTCCGTGAAGACCCTCAGGTTGATCGATGGATCGCTGACTTTCAGGGGACCGCTTTAAATCGGGTGTGACTTCTCATGCCAAACAGAAAGAAGCCTACGCACCGCTGAGCACGAGAACGTAACCTAATAAATTAATTTAATTACAATTACAACCTGCACCTCTTACATGCTACGTTAATTCACACAACCCCCAGGGTTCCAAACTGTATATAATAGAAAATATTGCCTCTATTATATTCACATATAATACACAGATTGCATAATATGACAAAATAGACTAGTTATTTCACTAATTAGTATTAAACCACAACTGTCTAATAGAAAAAATAATGAATAAACAAATCAGTGCATTTAGGTTTGGAAGTGAAGCCGGCACTTTAAATGATTAACATTCTCATTGAGCAGATGCTTTTATCCAAAATAAGATTACAAATGAGATTTTAATGGGTTTAGTTAATATATTTAGGTGTTTCTAGAAAAGTAGAATTAACACAACACTGACAGTCTGTGTTCGGGTTTTAAAATCCCTCTTTTACAAGTTTTAGTTATTTAAATTGTGTCTTAATTACAAAAATAAACCTTTTCCCTCATGCATCCTGGTTTTGATGATGCACAGACTATGAAAGCGAGCTGGATAACGTTCCACATGCAGACAGAGCTGTTTACAACGCGTCCTTATGGGGTTTGAACTTATTTATGATGCAGAGCTAAATAACTATAATTTAATTTAATTACTGTCATCTTATGTTTAATGTTTTTACTGTTTTATTAATGTCATAGTTTTATTGTTTTCCAGAAAAGCGCTATATGAATAAAATGCGTTATTATTATTATTATAAGCCTTAATTCTACCACAGATGGAAAAGCTGATTAAGGAAAACACAGGTCTGGTGTATCCCAGTTCACAGACAGACGGGAAGACGGAGAACTCTTGGTGAATCACAACTCTGAAAACGAGCTCCGTTATCCGAAGAAAAAAAAAAAATTAAAAGTAGCTCATTAATTAATCTTCATAGTATTACATTTGGTCAGGTTCCCCCAAATAAAAGACTATAAACTTAATCCATTACCTTCACACGGCTGATATTTCCCTAATAACCCAAATCACACACTGTATTTTGTATTTAAAACATTGGATTAGCACCAAGCCCCTGCCTTTAATCTCCATCCTAACATGAATTAGAACACCAACCCTGACCTCATCAGCCAGATGTATAACCAGCTCATATAGAAAGTTTGCCAGGTGTCCGCACGTCTTCGGCGTTGTGCTCTGACTTCACACCATCAGCCATAGAAGCCATACATAGCCTGCAGTTGTTGTCTTATAGTCGTTTCAGGTTATAAGCGTCACGATTAATCATTTAAATGCTAATTAAAATCACATACGCATACACGCTTAGTGACAAATTATATTGGTTTTTCTAGGACTTTTTGGAATTGCACCCAAATTCCATTGTACTGAAAATTATGACGACAATAAAGACGATTCTGATTCTGATAAACTCACCATTACCAACCAGAAATGTGTCAATAGATACTAATCAGGGGCTTTATTTTAAATAAGGTTGATGGTTAACACACAGAACCCTACGGCACACAAAGAACCACAGCATTTAATTGTACATTCTTTTATAGAACATTGGAAAACGATGGCTTGGAGACTAACGGGGCTGGTTTAGGGTTGGAGCTTATTTACTGCTTAAGCAATTTTCTTGATTATTAAAACTAAAAGTTGACATTTTATGATGCACCCAAAAAAAAAACCACCGCCCTTCACACGAGACACAGTGTCACAGAACGTACAATAAGGTGAGGACATTCATATGCAGATGTGATTTAGAGTATAGACTCGGCTGCCGTGGGTCAGACACTGATATTAGGTAACGACCTACCGGCTGGAAAATCTTTATTTTCTTTTTGCCGCTCGGGTTGGTCGCTTTCTCGATCCTGCCCTTGATTCCCATCTCCTCCCCGGGCTTGTCCTCCGCGGCGGCGGCGGGTGGAGCGGCCTGGCCGGAAGCGGCGGGATCCGCCTTGCGAAGCTCCGCTGCTGTAGAGCCCTGCCTGCTGCCGTCTGGACCCGAGGAGCCCGCCGGCGGCTTGGCGGCCTGGGATTTCTTGCTGGAGCAGTTGGGGCAGACGTAGTCCTCGCCGTTACGCTCCATCAGACGCCCGCGTGCCTCCGTGATGCCCACGCAGTCGCCGTGGAACCACTCCTCGCAGCGGTCGCAGCAGATCATGAACCTGGGCGACACACTGTACACTTCAAATAGCCGTACTCGCGGCTCCGCGACGCGCTTACTCAGCGGTTCACTGACATCGATCATAAAGTGATAAGAGTGATCGGCGTGTCGGCGACGCCTAGAACGTGGCACTAACCTCTTGTTGTGTTTCTGTCTGCAGATGCAGTACAGCGCGTTGGGGTCGTAGCCATCATTATCCGAGCCGCTGGACGAGGACTCCTCGTCGTCGTCGCCCCCTTTCTGCCCCGCTTCGATCTTGTCGCCCGCTTTAGCGGGGCTCCTGACGGGCCTCTTCGCGGCCGCCGCCTCCTCCTGGTTGTCCCTGGCCTGCAGCCCGTCGTCTTTTTCGCCATCCCCGTGGGGAACTTCCTCCACCGACCCCCCCTCGCCATCGGACTGGGTCTTGTCCTGGGCGTCTCCCCGGGTTTCCTCGTCGTTCTCGGAGCTGTCGTCGTCGTCATCGTCGCTGACCGAGCCAGCGTGGCCCGCCGTGGGCGAAGTCCCCTGTCGCCCCCGGCCTCTGCTCCGTGTCCTCCTGGCCGGGGACTGGGCCTTGCCGTCCATCTTCGCCTCGGCGTTCCCGTCGAAGCTGGCCTCGGACGCGGTCTCGGACGGGGGGTCGTGATCCGGCTGGGCGGGGGTGCCACGCCGCGTGCCTCCCCGTCCACGCTTGACCGTCACCAAGAACTCCTCCAGCTTGTCGGTGCGTTTGGCCTGCCGGCCGCTGCGGCGCACCGGGGCGCCGCGGGCCTCCGGACTCGCCGCCGTGTCGCCGGTCATGTCTCGCTTCGCGATGGTGGTCCTTCTAAAGCCCCACGTTTTCCTGAGCTCACCTGAGGTCTTGGGGGAATTGTCCACGTCCTCCGCCTGCTCTACTGACGCGGCATCACCGTGGTCCTGCTCGGGCTTTTGCTCCTCTGAAATGTTAGCTGGAGGCGTGAAACAGAATTAAACCAACATTAGAACCACGACGACGACTCTTTGGTAAATATAACTCAATTAACTTAGTAAAGTAAATTAGACTTTAGACTTATCGACCCATTGGAATTAAAACTCGTCCAATTCACTGATGGATTCAAGAGTTAACAATCCAGTTTTGTAGATGATTATTAATGAATCAACTGCATTTAGTGCTGATTAGGTCAGGACACTGGAGCGCGCTCTCGTTAGTGAGTAAGCCGATGTCCAGGCTGGTTGTACCTTGCGAGCTGGAGTCCAAATCCTGGCTGGACTCAGGCTCAGGAGTTTGGGCCAGCTCAGGACTCAGTTTCCCCTCCATAGCGGAGTCACAAACAGAATAATCTACGATTAAGAGAGAAGCACATCACAATGCAAAGTTCAGCTTTACACCACCACTGCACCGTAACGCCGTGTGCTTAATTCGCTCTACGCTTTAATATTTCATCATAAAGTCCGAAAGAAGACGTCAGAAGCAAGTGAAGGATTTGGTGAGTGAGAGTGAGCCTTACAGTACCACTCTTTTAAGTCTAAAGAAAACTAGGATTTCCTCTATGCTCAGCAGTTTGGCGGGGGATCGTTATAGACTGCTGAAGACGACGTGGGGTTTTCTTTTTATAAACAATAACGAGGCAACACCATTTATTCCAGACGAGCCGAGACACACCACGCAGTGCGGGTTCGTACACAGATGCGGACCCCTGAACAATGCGATCTGTGTGTTGGTACACGAATCAATGGGGTCATCATTATGCAGATTGCTTTTAACGTAGTAGTGGAGTTTCTCAAATTAATGTTTTAATGTCAACGAGGTCCTAACACAGCGTCGGAAATGATGCCCACCCCGGGAGCATTGAGGGGTGGAGCCTTGTGGTACTTCTCGAACCCATACCTTTCAGCCTGATCAACGTCCCAACCAATGAGCTACCACGTCTCACACAAATAAACCCATCAGCACTACACACCACAAAATCAGAACCTGTCTAACTTTCCAGCTGCTTCTCCAACTTTAAAAGGACATGCACACATGTATATCTGCACGATCATGTGGCGTGAACACAGTAACCCACTCGCCATGATGTAATAACAGTAACGGACACCAGAGGGCAGACTACATGCAGAGACCAAGTATAACTAACAACAGCCTCAAAACATTTTATATGAATGATAACATTTTAAAAACATCATTATATCTCAGCCATAATAAGATAACGACCCCTCACAATGCACCTCCATTCAGGTAGGACCACAGCCCGGTACTCTATTAATAAATATATTAAATCTGTTCACAAATGTAAAACAAACTTAAGCTTCTTTTAAAAGTAGCTCAGCCGCATTAGGTCGACACAATAACGTCTGAGGACCGAATTAAACCTGGGACTTTATTTTCCACCCCGAGCAGCTGCTTATTAAGAATGCAGCAGATGTGCGACGACTGCACGTCCATAAAGACAAGCCAACACACAGTGACGAGCATCTGACGAGCTTATTAACTCATTACGCAGGATAAAGGATCACGGTTTTAAATTAATTGCTTTTAAAGACAAATTTGCTCGAGTATAAAACCTGATTCAATGAACAGTTTAATGTCTGTTTGCCTTTAATCAAAGATTAAGAACTTAAACCAGATCAATATTCAATATATTTTGTGCTGTTTTGTGTGGGCCGTGGCAGCTCAGTGGGGTTAGGAGGTTAGGGTGTTGGGCTGTCAATCTAAAGGTTGTGGGTTCAAACCTCAGCTCCTCTGTAGTTACCCATGTGGGTCCTCAGCCGAGACCCTTAACCCTCATTGCTCCAGGGATGCTGTGGCCAACACTGTGCAACACTCGCTTTGTACGTGGCTTTTGATCAAAGTGTCTGTTGAATGGCCAAATAATAATGCATCCACCAGAGGGCACTCTACACCTTTAAATCGGGGCGATAAATCACAACTGTCAGCTAACTGAGCTGAGAAGAAAAGAGATTTTTTTTCATGAAGGACATCCTGCATTCACATGAAATACAATATTTGGAAAACAGCAATTGATAATAATATAACGATTAATAATAATATAGTAATTAATAATTCCGGGTCTTCTCATTGTGACGGACCTCATTTAAACATCTCAGTATTTTAACAATTAAAGTCATTCCTCTAAGACCTCAGACTCATTTTAAAACCACGTTCACACGTCTCGTACTTAACGGCGAGATAGTGGCCGGGAGTGAACCCCGTTACCATGGTGAGCCGCAACATGCGGCCTAAATTTACACAGACAGAACACTTTCAAGTTAAAATGAAAAGCGCGTCCACATTTAATTTCACATTGCATTTAAAACCCAGGTCACTTGGAGAACCGGTGTCTGTGAGGAACCTAGGACGTCAGATCTGTGTCTGAGTGCTTTGCATTAAACAAAAACTGTGAAGCCAAAAACAAACAGGATTTAGAAAAGGTGGCTAGAAATCGAAATCATTTACCTGTAAATTTATCTGGATTCTGATGCCTGTTGAGTTTAAAACGGGACAAGAGTTCAGTCACAGCAGATCCTCATCCACGCTCATCTTCAGAAATCTGGAACATAAGACAGGAACGATATTTAGATTTAAAACGCAGCGAAAACAGACCGTTATAATTTATACAAACTGCCTTATTTTAAATTTAACATGAAAATAGAGCAGAGCATTAAAACATTATTTATAAATATATTATATATATATATATATATATATATATATATATATATATATATGGGCTGCACGGTGGCTTAGTGGTTTAGCAAGTTCTCCTCTCAGCACTAGGGATTCCCGGTTCGAATCCCCATCTGGGTGGTGTTTCCATGTTCTTCCCGTGTCCGCGTGGGTTTCCTCCGGGTTTTCGGATTCCTCCCACAGCCCAAAAACATGGATCAAGTTAATTGAGTTCTCCAAATTGCCCCATATAGAGTGTGTCTGTGTGAGTGAGTGTGTGTCCAGCGATAGATTGGCGCCCTGTCCTGGGTGTATCTGCCCAGCGCCCGAGACGTTCTCCCCTGGATGGGCATGGGGAACCCCACCCCGACGCGACCCTAATAGAGGATAAAGCGGAAGATAATGGATAAATGAAATATATATATATATATATATATACCCAACCAAAACACCCAAATCCAATATATTTTGCCCTGGTAATTTGAGTCGGGGGGTGGGGGTCATTCTATCTTAAGTCTGACTTAAGAGTGAGCATGCTTATTTTAAGTTTAAGCCAACCAAGTTCACAGAATCGACATTATCTTTAACATTTTCAACGTTTTTAAGCGCAACCATGACACCATATCTATAATCACAATAACTGTGCCATTCATGTTCATACTGTTCCATTCGGACTGTGGGCGATAAACAATAACCCAAATTTTCATTGCCTCTCTCTGAATCCAAGCTCACTCAGAAACTGAAATATATAACTCAACAAATTGCCTTTAATTTAAGAGAAATATAACACAATAGAGTGTAAACTTTTTGTAATCCGGTCCAACGTATTGTAATATTAAAGCACAAATATAAATAAGCAGTTTAAACGTTGCCATCAGGGTTTATAACAGACTTCTGTATTCACATGAAATACATTATTTCACCAAAAAAAAAAAAAAACAGCAAGCAACTGAGTGACCATTAACGAATTAATAACGAACGATCAAACGGACAGCACAATCTGGGTGCTCAGAAATATTAAGACAACGTCTGATTTAACGATGAAGATTAATTGTAACGTGTAATAACGTGTCCTTAAGGAAATCTTCACACCAACAGAACAGAGTCCTACAACTAGGAATACATAAATAATTCAAGAAAAAAGCATTTCAACTGCAGCGTCGACCAACACTCTGAAAGGACACGTGAGTCTTTTACAGAAACCTGTATACCAGCAGCTGAAGGTATAGAATTATATTATAATATGTATATAATAATAATATTAATAATAATAATAATAATGTAATGAAGAATACAGAACAGCAGCAACATAAACCAAAATATTATCCGTCCATCCATTAGTTTTTTTCCCCCCAAAAAGGGACATCTTTCAAATTAACTAACATTAGTCAATTTTAAGCAGCTTACAAGAGGGTTGGGGACTATCCCGGCACCCTCAATTCAAAAAACAGGCGCGTGGTCCACGGCAATGGCAACAATTTTTTAGTAGTACATACTTACACACGATTAACCCGTTTACTTAACAAGGCTGCAGCATTACAGTGAAACAGACATGGTGGTGGTGGTGCGTTATGCGCAGATCTACCACCAGGGCTGGAATAATAAATTCGAGGCTGATCAATAATTTGATCAATGAAATGTAGGTCAGCGACTAAATAAGACGTTTCCAAATAAACTGCAGTAATGAGACACGACACACCAGCACCACCACTACACGGCAGTGTCTCAGCCATGAGAAAAAGAATAAAAATCCACCACCTGAATACCACCACCATCAACAGAGATGACTACAGCCTGCAACTGCAGAGCTGCAATAAGGTTCAACACTATAGGAACGCTGCTTTGTGACATCATTCACCGTACATACATTTCTATACAAACATTTGAATAATTGGCTTAGTGGTTTAGCATGTTCTCCTCTCAGTATTAGGGATTCCCGGTTTGAATTCCAATCTGGGTGGAGTTTTCATGTCCTCCCCGTGTCCGTGTGGGTTTCCTCCGGGTTTTCCGGTTTCCTCTCACAGTCCAAAAACATGGATTCAAGGTCAATTGAATTCTCCAAATTGCCCCATATAGAGTGTGTGTGTGAGGGTGTATCTGCCCAGCGATCAAAACGTTCTCCCAGTCCACCCCAATAAAGGATTAAGTGGAAGATAATGGAGGAATGGATGGACACCAAGGCACCAAGGTGGCTTAGTGGTTTGGCATGTTCTCCTCTCAGCACTAGGGATTCCCGATTCAAATCCCTATCTGGGTGGAGTTACCATGTCCTCCCCGTGTCCGCGTGGATTTCCTCCCACAATCCAAAAAAAAAACATGGATTCAAGGTCAATTGAACTCTCCAAATTGCCCCATATAGAGTGTGTCTGTGTGAATGAGTGTGTGCCCAGCGATGGACTGCCCCCCTGTCCCGGGTGTATCTGCCCAGCGCTAGGAACGTTCTCCCGGTCCACCACCACCAGCAGAGGTCAAAGCGGAAAATAATGGACTAATGGATGGACAGGTCGCCAATGGAGACAAACGTTCACGCCCACTCCTAGTATACAGAGTCTGCGGCTCACCGACGGGGGCGCCATTGAGCAGACGGGGGGAAAAGTCGGTTATTTAAAAAGAAAAAAAAAGCGGGGGGGGGGCGCATATTAAGGTCCGTTGCGTAACGTGCAATTACACCGAGTCACGTGGTGAGGCCCAACGCAGCGCGCGCTCGCGTCGCGTTCGTTTGATCTGCGTCGTCAGGCGAAGCCCGATCTACGTCACAACGCACGTTTAAAACACACGACACACGCATTTTAGACAACAGCGCGGCTACGAGCGCTTATAACGCCGCGGTGGAAGCACAAAGCCGCGGCCCGTGACGCCATTACGGGACGCGCGGTCGGGTCGGTCCCCCCTCCCCCGAATCCGCCGCCGCTGCTCCAGAAAACACCGCGCCGCGCTCCGCCCGCCCCGCCGCCGCCGGGAGGCCTCACCCGCGCCGCCGCGTACGTACCTGCGAGCGCCGTGTGTCCTGCAGCGCGGCTCAGCGTCCCGACCTCCATTTTCTCTCCAGTCCTCACCGCCGAGCTCGCTGGCGACTCTCCCTCCCGAGAGAAAGCCCGCAGTCGCGTCGCCACAGCGCCTCCACCGGCGCGGCGGACGAAGTGCAAGCGGGAGGGCGCCGGGTTCTGCACATGCGCGTTCGACCGGCGCTTTAATCTACAAATGACGCGTTTAAAGGTCGAATTCTGTTAAATACAAAACGTTGGTGTAAAAAACGATGAACTAATTATTATTCTGCAGTGTGAAATCACACCTGCGGTTACTCAATTAATAACGGACATATTCAGGGTTTTTTTTTTATGTAAATATTTGTATTGTTTTGAATTCGTACAAGGCGGCACGGTGGCTTAGTGGTTTAGCATGTTCTCCTCTCAGCGCTAGGGATTCCCGGTTCGAATCCACATCTGGGTGGAGTTTCCATGTTCTCCCCGTATCTGCGTGGGTTTCCTCCGGGTTCTCCGGTTTCCTCCCACAGTCCAAAAACATGGATCAAGTTAATTGAATTCTCCAAATTGCCCCATATAGAGTGTGTCTGTGTGAGTGAGTGTGTGCCCAGCGATGGATTGGCGTCCTGTCCTGGGTCTATCTGCCCAGCGTCCGAAACGTTCTCCCCAGGATGGGCATGGGGAACCCCACCGCGACCCTAATAGAGGATAAGCGGGAGATAATGAATGAATGAATGAATTCGTACAACAAACACATCAACTATCGGTTCCCCATCAACGCAAAAAAAAATTTATACAAATAAAATGATAATAAAGATTAAATCAATAAGTAAATGTATAAACTATCCATCCATTATCTTCCGCTTGATCCTCCATTAGGGTCGCGGGGGGGAGAGGGGACCCCCCCTCCCCCCCATGCCCATCCAAAGAAGAATGTTTCAAGCGCTTGGCAGATACACCCAGAACAGGACACCAATCTATCACTGGACACACACTCACTTACACAGACACACTATATGGGGCAATTTGGAGAATTCAATTGACCTTGATCCATGTTTTTGGACTGTGGGAGGAAACCGGAGAACCCGGAGGAAACCCACGCGGACATGGGGAGAACATGGAGAACAATTTTTAAACCTCCTTTAGTTTATTCATTTACTTATTTATTTCTTCTTTTTTATTATTATATTTGTATTGTTTTTTCTGTGTTGATGGACTAGGGTCGTCTGGGGGGTTCCCCACGCCCATCCAGGGGAGAACGTTTCAGGCACTGGGCAGATACACCCAGCACAGGACGCCAATCTATCACTGAGCACACACTCACTTACACACACACACTCTATATGGGGCAATTTGGAGAAATCAATTGACCTTGATCCATGTTTTAGGACTGTGAGAGGAAACCGGAGAACCCAGAGAAAACCCACACGGACACGGGGAGGACATGCAAACTCCACCCAGATTGGGTTTCGAACAAAAATTTTTTTATTATTCATTCATTCATTATCTTCAGCTTTATCCTCTATTAGGGTCGGTGGGGTTCCCCATGCCCATCCAGGGGAGAACGTCTCGGGCGCTGGGCAGATAGACCCAGGACAGGGCGCCAATCCATCGCTGGGCACACACTCACTCACACAGACACACTCTATATGGGACAATTTTCAGAATTCAGTTACCTTGATCCATGTTTTTGGACTGTGGGAGGAAACCGGAGAACCCGGAGGAAACCCACGCGGACACGGGGAGGACATGGAAACTCCACCCAGATTGGGATTCGAACCGGGAATCCCTAGCGCTAAGAGGAGAACATGTTAACCACTAAGCCACCGTGCCGCCCCGAATATTTATTAATGAATTTAAAAAGAAGGAATGAAAAAAAAAAACTCATTAAGACCACCAAAATTTCTTTATTTCTGTACAATATGTAAAAGTTATTATTATTATTTTTTTTAAATATATACAGTTGTCTTAAGAGCTTAGCGTAATGTGTTATGAACAGATACTGTGTGAGGGAGGCTGGTGAAAGGAGGATAATATGCTGTATTTACTCTGCGACATCTACAATAGAACTGTGACGATGATGATGATGATGATGAAGAACAGACCGCGACTTCGGTCGGTCTTAACTCTGATCATACATGAGCATGAACAACATAAAACTGCTGACCGAGCAATAATAAAAGTGGTATCTTCTGAACTGTTAGAGGACGAGTAAAAAAAAATAAAAAATCAAATCAAATAAAAATCCTGACTCAACAATATGTTAAGACCGGCGTCTAACATCGGCGAGGACGAGTCCAGCCGTCTGCGTTAGAATATAAAGAGCAAGACGAAATGAGACCCAGTGATTGACATGTTCAGATCCCGTTAATGAAATGCGTAAAAAATGACGAACGGCGCCTCTGTAGGTCAACGTTAGAAGTAAAAAGTAAATAAAAAAGGTCATCTTTTACAAATGAGCTACAAAGATCCTACGTCGGGTGACGCAGAGGAGAGGAGAGGGGGGGAGGGGGTTGTACTTTGGTGAAACCGAACAGGAACAATAAAATAACACTTAAAGGTTCTAAAAAAAAAACAAAAAAACAAAAAAAACAACCGAGTCAGCACTGAACGAGCGATGCATAGTGAAAATAAAAATGCAGAGTCATTTTCTTGGCTTCAGATAACTGCACACATGCTGATAAATTATGAACATATACAAATATTTATCTCTTAAATTCAGGAACCATTGGAAACAAAAAAAAAAAAAAAAAAAAATTTTCATGTTTGTGCCCCGCCCGTCCCTATAAAGTTTATATCGTAGGAAATACAGAAAAATGTAACACGACACGTGACGGCCACACGGGGACGAGCTTTCACAGTGAACAGTTCCATTCGTACGAGGCCGGCGGTCTGTTCCAGCTTGGTTCTACAGTTCCTCCCAAATTCTGAGTCTTAAGGTCCTGGTACGTGTCTCTGACCTGCGGGGCAAAGGTTCAGCATTTCTGCCTAAATATGATCCACGTCATCAGATTCCTACAGGTTTACCGTTATTATGAAAGACCGTCAGAGGTCCGTTACTCTGAACCCGGAGGGAACCCGACAGAGGAACTGAAGTTCCTCAAGCAGCTTGTAGTTCCAAAGGTAGAGAACGGGAACCAAGTTCAACAAAGTAGACAAAATAATGCGAAACCGCCCGACATCAAATATATAATGACATTTATTTTTTAGGAAAAAGAAGACGGACCTTTGCGCTATGCTTTGGGTTTTCGGTGGTACCTCCTGAATTACTGCTAATCCCACGGGATTACATAATCTCACCACTTACGCATCAACCATTGGGTCCGTTTGCAACGAATAAGCAAATTAGGAGGTGTTCAAACAGGTTCTCTATAAAGGTTTCGGACATCTGACGACGCTTCAGGTCTCGCTTGCGTAGAAATCTGTCGAACGGGCGCCTCAGGGACGCGTTTGGACGAAGGTGCCGTCGTCGCAGAGGTTTATAATCCATCAGAAGTGCTTCAGAACGGGGGGGGGGGGGATTAGTGGACGGGGTGATGCAAAGGGCTCCGTCGTTTTCAACTGAATCAAAGGTTTGTTCCGCTTTGTCGTCTATTTAAGTGAATCACTTTGGCAGTGTTTCGACAATACGCCTTCAGAGACGGAGCTCCTGCACACTGTGCCTTAAACCAGGGGTCCATCGACACCAAATACGAGAAATAATCTGGTGTTAGCGGGAAAAATAACAATCATCAGAACTAAAAGCTTACAGACGACGTCCAGAGAACGAAGCCGTGGCAACACCTGACCGACTTTTATAGGGTACCGATTTTTATCGTATCCGCCCAACGTGGGGCTTGGTGTGTAGGGGTGAATAACGGCAACCTGGCGCTTTTAAGGCTAGGTCAAGATATCAAGATACATCTATTTTGCGCATTTGTACTGCCTTTGCACCCTGCGTTTCTTCTACGGCGTTAAATTTCCAGCCACGGGAACCGATGGACGGGTTTGATTTGTCCGTCCCGTTCCCGTTTTCTGCGACGGAGGACGTGGCCCAAATTAGTTAAAATTAGTCAGCGTGTCCGTGCTGATCAGTTGTTTGGCCCTGTCAGTTCATAATCAGTGGAATGCATCCGAAGCCTGATCTGATGGAAACAAACCGGCGACAAGAGTGTAACAAAAAAAAAAAAAAGTGACTCGAGCAGCGACGCCGACACGATGTCGTACGAAACACCCACAATCCACCGAGAAGCGGCCCTTAATGCTCCACGAGTTTCTGAGAGGAAAGGTACAATCGACAGGGACGAGCGAATTTCCAAAAAGGTGCGCCCGGGCCGAGGCGAGTAGAAAACGAGTTTGTTTGCTGTAGTGATGCAGTCGGGACGTTCTGTACACTTCCGCACGCCACGCGGTCCAGCAGCAAGGGGTGAGGGGTGGGGGGGGGTCGCATGTCTGAGCTACGACAACGACACGCTCACACCGTCTTTGGATTTGTCTTGCTCGCCATCCTTGTCCACGGGGGGCGCCGCCGCCGCCGCCGCCGCTGCTGCCGCCGCTGCTGCCGCCGCCGCCTCTCGGGGAGAGTTCTGAACACTGTTACTGTGGCCCGATGTTTTGGGGACGGCGTCCGTGCTCGGCTCCGTCTCGGTCTCTTGTTGCGACGACGTGGCTGCGAAAAAAACGGAAAAGAATCCAAAAAGGTTCAGCGTTTAATTGTCGTCATCATCCGCAACGTGACTTTTTATTTAAATTCAATTGAAAAACAAAGGATTCGGCTTGAAAGCGTGTAATGACATCACCTTTAATCTGAATTCTATCTTGTTCTGCAGATAAAAGAACCGATACACACGTCTCCTACTTTATAAATCACGAAAACGTGTCAGAAAATCTTTAAAATTGTGTAACTAATCTTGTTTTTGACTTTAATGGATTTCCAATTAATATAAATAATCTAGTTTTTTTTTTTAGAAACTACTTCTGACTTTAAGAAAGCTTCACTTTGGTAGGTAATTTTATTTCATTCATAATTCTTTTTTTTTTTCTTACTTTGTGTAGATTTTTTGTATATTCAAAACTACTGATTAGATAATATATGCTATATTAATAATATTAATAATAATATTAATAAATGCTCATTCCTCTACTCTATAGTTGTATCCATCCATTATCTTCCGCTTTATTCTCTATTAGGGTTGCGGGGGGGGGGGGGGGGGTTCCCCATGCCCATCCAAGAGAGAACGTCTCGGGCGCTGGGCAGATACACCCAGGACAGGGCGCCAATCTATCGCTGGACACACACTCACTCACACAATGGAGCATTCTATTGACCTTGATCCATGTTTTTGGACTGTGGGGGGAAACCGGAGAACCCGGAGGAGACCCACGCTGACACGGGGAGGACATGCAAACTCCATCTAGATTGGGATTCCAACCGGGAATCGCTAGCGCAGAGAGGAGAACATGCCAACCACTAAGTCACCGTGTCGCCCCTAACTCGGACTCTTACGTCACATAAATTGTTTGATTTTTTTGTTTCTTTTTACTGTTTTTTTTTTTTTTTTTTTGGTCGTTGGTGCGTCGGTTCCTACCTGACTGCGTGCACGACTTCATGTGTTCTGGCCAGTGTGCCTGCTGGCAGGGGTAGTCACAGTAGCTGGTGTTCCAGCAGCAGTAGAAAATGGCCTCCTTCTTGCAATTGGCGCACCACTGCTTCTTCTTGGTCTCGTCCACCGCCTGCTGCTTCTCCATCTCCATCTGCTTCTTGACCTCCGCCACCAGCCGCTCCCGCTCCTGCTCCAGACTCTGCCGCATCTCAGCCATGGTCAGTTCTGCTCGGGAGCGAAGCGGGACGTTAGACGTCGGAAAAGCCCGGGAGAAAGAAACGTCAGGCGCCTTTAAATAATCAAGCGAGAGTTGAGAATGCATTCAGAAACCTAAGTTGTGCTTCATCTCGGACAACTCCTGCTGATGGAGCCACTGCAGCTTCTCGATCTCAATCCGTAACCGTCTAATCTGGAACAAAAAATAATATATATATATATATATAATAATAAATAAAAAGAAAAACTCTCATGTAGCGATGACAGAATCCGCCCAGCGCTAATGAATATTCATGAGCTTCATACCTCGGCGATGGTGTTTCCTGACGTGCTCTTGGAAAGGTCGTTGTAAATCTCCGTCATTGTGCCTTTAATTGCATCCATCATCTGAACAAGCAAAATATAAAAAAAATATATATATATATAAATGATATAATTTTTTTAACTCCACCCCTATATTGTGTGAAATGACATTATCCTAAATTAATTCTGCTTTTGAAGTAGAAATTTTAGTAGAAAATGCGCAATTTATCCATAGAAAAATAAAATTAATTAATTAATTAATTGGGGGGCGGCACGGTGGCTTAGTGTTTAGCACGTTCACCTCTCAGCTCTAGGGATTCCCGGTTCGAATCCCCATCTGGGTGGAGTGTCCATGTCCTCCCCGTGTCCGCGTGGGTTTCCTCCGGGTTCTCCGGTTTCCTCCCACAGTCCAAAAACATGGCTCAAGTCAATTGAATTCTCCAAATTGCCCCATATAGAGTGTGTCTGTGTGAGTGAGTGTGTGCCCAGCGATGGATCGGCATCCTGTCCTGGGTCTATCTGCCCAGCGCCCGAAATGTTCTCCCCTGAATGGGCATGGGGAACCCCACCGCGACCCTAATAGAGGATAAAGCGGGAGATAATGAATGAATGAATAATTAATTCATTGGTAATTTCTTTAATTGATTCATGTGTCGGCATCAGCGGTGAACAATTGGGCAAAGTTTCAGCTTAATCGGATATATATATATATATATATATTTCCCCATATAAAAAATATATCCATCCATCCATTATCTTCTGCTTTATCCTCTATTACGTTCGCGGGGTGGTGGTGGGGGGTTCTCCATGCCGATTCAGGGGAGAACGTTTCGAGCGCTGGGCAGATACACCCAGGACAGGGGGGCAATCTACACACTCACTCACACAGACACACACTGTATATGGGGCAATTTGGAGAATGCAGTTGACCTTAATCCATGATTTTTGGACTGTGGGAGGAAACCCACGCGGACACGGGGAGGACATGGAAACTTCACCCAGATTGGGATTTGAACCGGGAATCCCTAGTGCTGAGAGGAGAACATGCCAACCGCCCTATACATATATATATATAATGTATTAAAAATAATAAAAAAACGAACAAATTCTGTGATGAACCAGACAAAACGTTACGATTCAAAATGAAGCCAGCGGTCGCACCTTGTTGGTGTACTTGGCGATGTCTGCCGCCACGTCGGCTGAGGCGGTGGGAATCTGGAGCTCTCCCGCCGCTGAGGACGAGGAGGAAGAGTTGGCCGTGACGCCGGCCATGATGGCGGCCGACACGGGGGCGCTGGTGACGAGCGTCGCCACGGAGGTGGAGGTGCCGTGCGGAGGATCCTTCTGCTGCACGGCTGAGGACAGCAAAGTAAAGGTGGTATATACCACGTTAAATAACAATGTCGCTTCTTCTTACAGTCGGCGCGTCGTTCGGCGACCTTACCTTTGACCGCCTGTCGCGTCTGGTAGCGCGTGCTGGACGAGGGCTGCTGCGTCGGGGACGAGGCCGGCTGCCCCTGCACCGCCGTCTGTTCCTGGACCTGGCCCTGCTGCTGCCGTTGCACTTTTTGCATGTGCCACTTCTGAGACGACGTCTGGAACTTGGCGCTGGGGTTCCACACCACCGCCCGCTGCACCACCGGGACGCTCTCGCGAGGCAGCAGCGGGCGGGGCTTCTTCACCGAGGCGGTTGGCGTGGAGGAGGACGGGGCCGTGGGAGGAATGGAGCTGGGCAGATTGGACGAGGCAGGGGCGGTGCCGCTGGGGACCGTCGGCACCGCGACCACGTTCAGAGGGACGGCCATGGGAGACTGTGAGGGGTCTTTGAGGCCCGGCGTGGACGACGGGGCCGCGGGAGTCTGGGTCGGAACGAGGCTACCAGCGGGGGGTCCTTTACCTGCGAGGCAAAACGAAGGAGGGCCGAGGTTGACATTTTAAAAGTAACACTACTGCCCCTAGTGGCCACAGGAACACCGACTCACCCTCGGATTTGGAAGCCGATGGCTCTTTGAGCGAGGTGACGGCGGCCGAGTCCTTCCTGCGCCGCTTCCTCTCTTTGCCTCCTGAGTCCTCGCCCAAGTCGATCACCAGTTCGCGTTCCGAGTCCGAGTCCATGTCCACGGCAGGTCTGGACTCCTCCGACGTCTTGGGTTTGTCTCTGGCGCACGCCGACGCCGCCTTGGACACGTCCTTCTCCGCGTCGCCGGCCGGTTTGTCTTTGGCCTGCGACGCCGCCGCTCCGCTCTTCGGCAGACTCTCACACTTGGCGGCCGAAGCCGACGGTTCCGTCCGGGCGTCCTTGTCTTCGGCCGGCGCCGCGGCCGCCTTGGACTTCTTCTTTGGCGCTTCTTTCTCCATCTTAAGGTCGCCGGCCGCGGCGTCCTGCTGGCCCACCTTTGGCTTCTGGTCGTCGTCGCTGGGGTAGTCGCTGTCACTCGAGTCAGACTTGTCGGAGTCTTCGGAGTCGCTGTGATCCACGTCTTTGTACACGTCCTCCGAGATCTCGTCTATACCTGCAGAGAACACACATTGAAATGCCCATCCAGGGCAGAAAAACCCAGGACAGGACGCCAAGCCATCGCTGGGCACACACTCACTTACACACACACACTCTATATGGGGCAATTTGGAGAACTCAATGGACATTAATCCATGTTTTTTGGACTGTGGGAGAAAACCAGAGAACCAGGAGGAAACCCACGCAGACACGGGGAGGACATGCGAACTCCACCCAGATTGGGAATCCCTAGTGCTGAGAGGAGAACATGCCAACCACTAATCCACCGTACCTATATATATATATATATATACCACTAAGCCAGCGTGCCGTCCATGAACTATTTTGCAGTTCCTAATTAATTCAGTTTGACGTCCGAACAATTTTAAAGGGGGGTGGGCCGCACCCCAGCGCCCCCTATGGGCCAGCCGCCACTGGTTTTAAGTCGGTAACTCCATTTTGATTGGCGGAGGTGGGTTCTGAGGTTCCGCTGAACTCACCCAGCTGTGCCTTGCAGCTTTCGATGGTTTTGTCGAGGTTGAGTTGGAAGCGGCTCTTGATCTGCCGTTTGGGGGACGTGAGCGAGGCCTGGGGAAGCTGCTGCTGCACCGTTTCACTCAGCTCCTTCAGGTCCATCTCAGCTTTGCTACGGTCTGACGTGCAAACACAAAACCCAAATTTAGGGAATTTTTTATTTTTAAATATGTTGAGTTTTAGATATAACGTACGACGTCGAGTGGACCGTAATTACCCAGGTTCAGGTTGAGGATGCCGCCGGCGCTGGGGGCTTTCTCCTGTTTGATGGGTGTATTGGTAACGGTGGAGTGGAATGGTTTCGGGCTGTCCACCACGGGACCTCCTCGTGGTGCAGCAGGGGACGCTGTGGACAACGAAGTACAGGATTCATGTTTTAAGTGCCAAGCCGCAGAACATTTCTCGAATCATTTAAACCCAAGAAGCCTGCGGAGTCCATGTGGAGTACCTGTGCTGTCCAGAGACTCCTCCCCGGTGCTGTGATGCTGTAAAAGTCCCCTGGTTTGGCTCTTCTCTCCCCCCTCCTGCTCCCCGTCGGAGCCGGTGTGAGCCGAGGAGTTGGTGCTCATCGGAGAGCGAGGGATGTCGGTCATGGAGATCCTCCTGCCGGCACTCCCCCCGCCCCCGATTGCACCGGACATCACGCTCTTACTCAGGAGCTTGGGCGAGGCGGTCATGTCGAAGCTGAACTTGATCTTCTCCTGCTTCTCGGGCTTGACCGAGCCGGCGGCGGGGTTCAGCGGGTCCAGCAGCATTTGGAACTGGTTGTCGGGCGAGTAGGGCGTGCGGAACGGGGCGTAGTTGAAGACGCCGAACTTCTTGCGGATGTTCTCCACGTAGACCTCCATCTCCTGCATGGCACTGTTGAAAATGCTCTTGGTCTTCTTCACCGAGAACGGGATCTCTTTGGACATGAGGTAGCAGTTGTTGATCGGAACCCAGGCCCTAAAAAAAGTAACAGTGGTGAGGAGAGTGACGTTTGGGTTCATGTACTTTGTCATCATTACTGATTAATTAATAACATACTCACGAACGAACCCAACAGAACCACCGTTATACCCGATACGGTAACATTATGTGGAAAAAATATGACCTCATGGGCCGAATTACGGCCCCAGGGCCGCAAAATTCACGGGTCTGAATCAGGACATGATATCTCTTCCAACTAAAGCAGTAAGGTACATGAGGGCATGGCATTATTGTAAATAAACCCATAAAGAGGTGCTATTAGTCCCGACATGTAGTACAGTTCCCCCTCTTTACGTTAATTAATTAACGATAATTAACAACCTTGAGTGTCATTGCTTTAATAAAACACTTACAAACACACTATAATAAAAAACAAGCTTTAATTCAGAAATACGTTTGCTGAAAGCAGAATCGTTAATAACCTGCTCTTCCACGATGTAATCTAGTCTGGTTTTTAAAGTAAACGCTGATCGCTGAGTAACAGGATTCTGGTTTCTCAAACAACAACGCAGTTTATAAAAACAGTGTAACAGGTTTAGGATTATTTAGGTTAGTTTAAAACAATTTATCACACATTGATGCGAATGTGAAGCCCTCAGATGTGTGCCTCATTGTTAATGATGTCACAGCTGGACAAACAGCTCAGCCAATCAGCTTTAAGGAACGGAATTACCTGTTTTATAATGTATATTATGGTACATTTAGTATTAATTCCTGTAAATTAAGACAGTGGATTCATTTCCTAATTATTTTTTGTCACCTGTCATGTTGTCCAAAGAACCGAGCATCCACTTGTCCATCTTTATCTCTCAGAGCTTTGGCCGGCCAAAATGGAAAGCCCTTCAGTTTGGCCCAGACGAGTGGATGAGGGTTACTCTACAAAATTAAAAAAACAAAGAAATTGAGAAACCATGAGGATTCATCTCTGGATTAATGAATAATTAAATGTACGTAGAGTAGACGACGCGTAACTCACACATGGTTCACAAAACCAGTTGTCCCGTTTCTGACACGCCGAGAGGTAGCACTCAGGGCAGACCTCGATTTCGCTCATCTGCAAAACAGAGAACCTTTAAAGCAACCGACACCAAAACCGACACCAACCGAGACTCCAAAACTCTGAAAATCTCACCTCGTGTTCGCAGATCTTTATGATAACCTTGGCCGTCGTGGTGAGCTTATGATTTCCTGAAAGCAAAAACCAAAACCGTGTAATTCGATCCGGAAAAAAAAAATAATAATTTTTTTTTTTAATCGCTTCAGATTTCAAATCCAATCCAATAACGGAGTCCCGTCCAACCTCCATTGTAAATGATGCAGTTGTGTAAAATCCACTTCACGTCAGCCAGAAAAGCTTCGGTCGAGCCGTACATCTTCTTTTTGATATTCTGAACGACGACGTAAAAAAGACAAACGCGTTAAGAACATCTTGATGGAACAAACGAAGACCATCAGCAGATCAGGATGCTCCATCAGGACATCATTACCTTTTCTAACGTACAGAGATCCATGGGATGAAAAATGTATTCAGCGTAATCTGGATGCTGCTCGAGACACACTGGCTTCTGAAATGGTTCTGTCTGGAGAAACAGAATAAAAAAAATAAACACAGCAATCTGAAAGAGAAGATCCACACCGTTCTATCCTTATTTTGGATATATATATATATATATATATATATCGTATTGGGCGATCGACACGTTCGCCTCTGGCCACTAGGGATTCCCGGTTCGAATCCCAATCCATGTTGGAGTTTCCATGTTCTCCCCGTGTCCACGTGGGTTTCCTCCGGGTTCTGCGGTTTCCTCCCACAGTCCAAAAACATGGATCAAGGTCAATTGAATTCTCCAAATTGCCCCATATAGAGTGTGTTTGTGTGAGTGAGTGTGTGTCCAGTGATGGATTGGCACCCTGTCCTGGGTGTATCTGCCCAGCGCCCGAAACGTTTTCCCCTGGATGGGCATGGGGAGGATTGTAGAGGATATAGCAGAAGATGGTTGGTTGGATATATACTATATTATATGCCAACCAAGCTATGTAAATACATGAGCATCCAGATGCACACATTGCAAAAACTGTCTGAAATTCTTAAAAAGTCTGATCAATCTTTATTTATTTTTTTTTTTTTTTACTTCATGAAGATCTGACCTGCCCAATGGACCCACTGTTCTGATTCTGGCTATTTATACCAAGGGTTTTATATTTATCTAAGTTATATAAGGGTGGCTTAGTGGTTTGGCACGTTCGCCTCTCAGCACTAGGGATTCCCGGTTCGAATCCCCATCTGTGTGGAGTTTCCATGTTCTCCGTGTGTCAGCGTGAGTTTCCTCCGGGTTCTCTGGTTTCCTCCCACAGTCCAAAAACATGGATCAAGTCAATTGAGTTCTCCAAATTGCCCCATATAGTGTGTGTTTATGTGCGTGTCTGTGTGAGTATGTGCCCAGCGATGGATTGGCGCCCTGTCCTGGGTGTATCTGCCCAGCGCCTGAAACGTTCTCCCCTGGATGGGCATAGGGAACACCCCCCCCCCGCGACCCTAATATAGGATAAAGCGGAAGATAATGAATGAATGAATATATAAGTTGATCCATCAACTGGTAACTGATCCCAAGACCAATGGTCGCAGGTTCTTTGTGGGGTACATACCTCATCTCTATGTTTTAGACATCGTATAATACAGTTTAAAGTTCAAAATAGACTTCATCCAACTACATGTGACATGGCCTCTTAAATTGTAGGTACTAGGTCTGATGACGTAAAGCTGTAAGTTACAGAACGTCGTTTTTGCAAAAGCTTTTAACCAAAACAACGTACACGTCCCAACACGGTAACTATCCGAGCAGAGGGTCAGCCATGATGAGGTAATAAGGGTTCGGGTCTTTGTTTGAGAGTCAACATCGACCATTTTTCAGAACTTAGCTCAATAACCCAACACACGGCGTTCTCCTTTAATAAAGATGTGAGTGATGTCCATTGGCGTTCCGTTGGTCCATGAGTGTGATTGAAGACTTACACCCGGCTGTTTCATCTTCTGAAGGGCAAACTTGAGAAGGTAGGACAGCTGTTCCAGGGTCAGCATGGTCATGGCTTTGCTCTGGGTCTCGATGCATTCGGCGACTGTTATTTTCTAAAAGATTCATCAGAAAGAGCGGAAGTTAAAAACGCCGCTGTCCTTCGGGGCATTTCACCTTCCATCCAAAACCGAGAGGCGACGATGACGGAGGACAGCACGACCTCCAAACCGTCAACCAGCGGGAATTTGGATTGAGGTCGGAACCACACACCGGTCCGGGGACAGCATGCAAACTGGGACTTGAACCCAAAAGCTGCCTGCCACTCCCCCCCCCGCTCTCTCTTATTAAATAATAATTTAATAATAATTAAATAATAAAAACCACCTCACGATCCATTTAGATGACGAACGGTCCGGTTCGGCTGGGTTCCTGGAGACGGTTACCTTTAAAGTGGTTCCTCTACACACTTTTAAGTCTCTACAAATGATGTCATTGCTAAACGCGTTAATACCTCACACTCAGGGCAGAACCAGTCGCCTTCGGGCTCGGCGGCGAGTTTGAGGCACTTGGCGTGGTAGACGCGTGGGCAGAGCTCACAGCAGAGCACCTGGCCCTCGCGGTGGCACACCCAGCAATAGAAGTCGTTCCTGCCGTCCTGTGGTACAACATCAACAGGGTCTGTGGTGAGTGCGGGCTGCTTCACATAGTAAAAGGGACCATGTCTTAGTTCGGACTGAAACGTAGGCGAGAAAAACAAGAGAGTAGGAGTTTCAAAATGCGGGCAATGCAGAGGGCACAGAGGTGAAGGTTTGCATTCAAAGAACGAGGGCAGAGATATGGACAGTCATCAAAACTCCTGACTTCATTTCAATTAATAAACTTAATTATTATTATTATTATTATTATTATTATTATTATTACTATAGTAAACATCCTGAGGTTGCTTTCCTTACTTTGCAATCAGTGAAAACTAAGAATCCTCTACACCAAAAACTTCACATCAACATCAAATACCGGACTGTGACACTAAAAAAAACACTCATGTATGTTGTAATTCTACAGGAAGTGCCTGGCATTCCAATTTAGCGCATGCATAAGATGCGGTTTCAGCTTCCTGTCACATTTTTTGAGTCTCGTATTATTCAGACAGAGGGATAAAGAAAGCATTAACCACAAAGATCAGACAAATAATACTACTACTAATAATAATGAAGAAAATCAACACGACCACTGGCCCCGTGTCGTACCCGGCATCCCCATGCATCTCAAATGATCCAGTCATCAGCTTCAGATACGTGTCCCCCAAACACGTCCCCAATGAGTCTACCACATGGTGTTCGTTTTTTTTGGGGAACCATGTGCTCAGTTTGTAAATGAGCAGACCCCCGTGTTCAATAAGGATCATGGCTTCGGACCGCATCCAGGTGCCCATGGATTTAAACGTTCTCCTACGGCTGGTTAAAATCTCCCATGCTTATATTCACGCGGCAGAAGAACGAGGGTCAGTGGTCCGATTTGTACTTTTGAGGCTTTCCATAAAATATAATTTAATAAGTTGGTTTATTATAAAACTTTAACGCGTTCATCAACCACTCAGGTAGCTGGGGATGGGATGGCACCCAACGATGGATTGGCGCCCTGTCCTGGGTGTATCGGCCCGGCGCCCGAAACGTTCTCGACTCTAGTAGAGTATCGATTGGAGGATAATAAATGAACGAATGAACGTGCAGACGCAAATCACGCCTTAAATCCCAATAGCTGCCTCTGAAACGGCCAACTAAAGGGACTATTGGTTTTTTATTCTATGAGATGTTGTTCCTATATGCCTGCTTTTTCATTTCTATTATTGTTTTTCCTCTTATTTTGTAAGTGCTGTGTGTTTCTTGTTAGGCACGTACAATTAAAATTCTATTATTATTATTATTATTATTGATACGTGGTCTGAGGAATTAAAGTAGGTAAAGTGAGTCACAGAACGTCATTTTTTAACCAAATGTCCCAACATGGTTGGTATCAGCCATACAGCAACACCTCTGAGGTAATACAGGTTCAGGGCTTTGTTTGAGGGTCAACATTGACCATCTTGAAGAACTTAAAGCCTTCAGATGAATAACCCAACACACAGCATTTTAATGTAGAAGTGGCTTGGGATCACTGTTTAAGGCGCCCATTGATTCCATTGGTTCATGAGTGTGAGTGAACACTGTCAGCTGTCAGGATACGAGTGGTTTAAGATGGCACACCTTTACCATCCCCAACAGTAAAGACAGTCAACCAAAACACCAACCCTCATGTCCTTTTTTTGGGACACTGCAGATGACTTTAATTTAAATACAGCATTTGAGTAGAAAGACACGGAGCCAGTTATCCCAATCGTACAGTGGCGTGACCCATGTGTCCCAGAACGTCTCTAAATGGGGTCCAAGTGCTCCTCAGTGCACCTTGGGTGTGTTTATAACCTTCACTGTGTAACTGGACGCCACGGGATGCATGTTAATGCCAGGTTTGAACAGGGCCAATCTAACCAAGCTTGTAATTGTGACGGTAACCATGGAAACGGTATTTTGGGTGGAATGTAAGGGAAGTCCGCACCTGATCTTTGCTGCTGTTGACCGCTCCCGGTTTCTTCTTCTTTTTGACGGGGCTCGGAGAGGTTTCCGACGGCGAGTGTCCGTTAGACGAATGGGGCGGGCTCGGCGCCTTGCGCTTGGGCACGCTGCGCTCCGCTGACCCCGGATCGGACACTGCACGAAGCACGATGGGTGCAACCAAGGTCATTTCACGAGAACATTTGTATTCGAGGCAGAACTTTTACGCGGAAGGTAACAAACCTTTGGATCGAGTAGCAATCTCCATCCCTTCAGTTACATCTGATTCTACCTTCACCTCCTCTTCGGCTACACTGCGGGACACAGAAGAGGGCGGCTTAATTTGGTACGTAGATTAGAGGAAGAAAACAAACCCGTCTTTACAACCTCAGGCTGAGAAGGTTCTGATGATGGAACGAGAAAGATCTTCAGTGATTAAATACGTCAAGGAATTTCCCCAACATTCTACATTTCTGCCAACACATGACCTCCACCATCATCATCACATATTCACATAACTAATAGTACCACCTTGTGCCATAACGGAACCCACGAAATGTTTCCAGTTACTGATGGTGAATCCTGGAGAACATCTAGTCCATTTCTCCAAACAGAAAAGCTTCATCCTTGGAATGTTGAGTACATTTCCCATGGGAACTCTTTATTATTGATTTAATGAATGATTCTAAGATGATATTGGGAATTTGGCATTAGAAAAAGCTGTTCTGGGATCTTTAATGGAGAAACCTCATGAGCCACCTCCTGGAAAAAGTACCCAACGAAATAAATCCAATAAAATAAATCCATTCACTAACCGTTTTTCCTCTATACAGATGATTTAAACACCTTAAATCAAGTCCTACACTAGGGTCACATACGCTACACATCCCTCATAGGGCCTCAACGCTGTGGTAATATTTGTCGTACTCTGCTGTAAGACAAATTGTCCTTGTAGGACGATAAAACTCGGCCGATGGGCGCGCAGATTTGGAAAAACCAACGCTTCGTGCCCGGTCTGTTCGCCGGCCGTGTGCTGTATTGCTCGGCGTCATGCTCTCAGAGTGATGAATTGGTGATTGGCTCATAAAGAAGCACATTATAGCGGAGCGCTGCTCATTTGATGAGGGAACTCGTCCACCTCATAAACAGCTCAGAGTCATCAAAGGCTTGATGGGACGGCGGACGTCAGCCTGGTCCTCAAGGGCAGCCATCTCTCCGTCTCTGAATTGATTTCGAAATCAATTTGCGGACACTCGCACGGTTCTTCATTCTGGGGTCTTTGAATGCTGCATAACATAATCCTATTGTATAGAAGACATCCTTGTGAGGACCAGGATTAGTCAATGGCTGCTCTTTACCGACAAGCCATCATGCGACTATGTAAGTATAGTTCAGGGTCTTAGTCTAGAAAATCGATTGCGGTTTTCCTGGAAAGTGTAGAATTTATAATAAATACAAGTACAAGTACCCCGTGATGTCAATGACTGAGTATAATAACCCTCGGCATGCATAACCTGTATATACGTNGTATAGAAGACATCCTTGTGAGGACCAGGATTAGTCAATGGCTGCTCTTTACCGACAAGCCATCATGCGACTATGTAAGTATAGTTCAGGGTCTTAGTCTAGAAAATCGATTGCGGTTTTCCTGGAAAGTGTAGAATTTATAATAAATACAAGTACAAGTACCCCGTGATGTCAATGACTGAGTATAATAACCCTCGGCATGCATAACCTGTATATACGTGAAAGGTACCATTAATGCATCGACTTCTATTGATATTTTAAACACAACGATGTCTTTTCTCCTAAACTCCATGATTATTTCAGCAGGACAATGCCAGGCCTCGTTCTGCAGAGCTTTGTAGGCCAGTCAAGATGTTCCACACCAAGATAAACCCACCATTTCTTCATAGACCTTGCCTTGCGCTGGGGCAAAGTCATGCTGGAACAGGCCTTCCCCAAACTGTTCCCAATAAGCTGGACGCCTACAGTCGTCCGAAAATGGCACGGCGCTCGGTTTTACACACCTGTGGCAAAGGGACCGTACGGAAACGCCCAAATCCATTGACGTGTCACGATGCACCTGACCATTTAAGGTAATTCCCTCCTCCCCCACCCTGCCTGCACCTCCCAGCCATTTACCTCACACGGCCGGCATCCCAATCCCACCTGGCACGGCCCCCCCCGCACGCCAAGGTGGCATGACGCACAGATAAACCCTCTTTTTTTTCCCCGTTGCAGAAATGGCATCACATTAACAAGTCTGGCGGAAAAGTAAAAAAGAAATAAATAAAATAAAAAGGTATAATCGACGCGCAGAGTCGGCATACCTTCGTTTCCTTTATGTGCACAAGGCACAGGTCCTTCAGCCAGGGCTCCCTTTAAAACCCCCTTTGCCCCCTTGAATCTAACAGCTGGTGAGGGGGAATGGAACAAAGATGGGTGCAGAATTTTCCAGAAGGGCCCTGCTCGCTCCCTGCCGCTCTCGATGCAATTGTCAATCTTTAACCTCGGCTGTGAGCTGCCGATTGGTTTGAGAGCCACACGGAAGTGTGTGATTGGGCGCTCCGTGCTGTGTGGCACGCCGGCTCGCTCTGCTCGCCTCACTCCTCTCTGATCCACTGCTGCAATGCAGGGAGGGCTGCCGCCGCCGTCCGCCATCTACACCACACTCCGAATTACACTCCACTTCTCCTTTCAAGCCGCTGCCTGACTATTCTCACATCCGTCCATGTGTGTATGTGTGTGTGTGTGTGTGTGTGTAGTTATGTGTGTATATGCTGGCTTTCCCCATTTCCTCCAGCAGAAGGTAAAACGCGATGTCACGGCCCATTTTCGAGAGCCTTCCGTGGCAGACGGCACAACGCAAGCTTTGCCAGTAGAGCGACTCGTAGGAATGCAAAGAGGGCCCTGCATGCAGTTGTGTGTATGCGCAAACACACACACACACACACACACAAGCAGACAGACCGGCCGACCGACAGACAGACAAAGAAACAAAAGGAAAACGTAACCCATGTCTTACGAGAAACAGCTGTTTTTGGGAAATACCCCGCCGCATTATCCCTTCAGCTCGTCCTTCTGCGCCACGTCTTTTTATATCCATTAACGAGCTCGCAAGATACTGGAAGACCCATTTAGATTCCCTACCATCGGTATACACGATGCCACGGCACTGGCAAGCAGTCTGTAAAGTCGTTATGGTTTAATAATCCAGTGGTTTTAAAAAATCTGGCACCACAGCTGTAATAAAAAAAATTTTAAATTCTAACTATAGTGCTGATACAGTAAACACTAACACACACACACATTGTGTGTATATATATATATATATATATATATATATATATATATATATTCAAGCAAACACCCATCTGAGCATCAACATGCATGATGGTGCAGTAATCAGTACCCTTGTTGGGTCACAGCAAGAACAGCCTGGTAGGGTGAACGAGGTCACTTGTGTGGTGTTGGCATGTTCTCCCCCACCCCAGAGCTTCCTACAGAGGCTCCAGTAACCTCCCACGGTTCGAAAACCTGCTAGATGTTGAACTGGCAACACTAAAGTATAAATAGGTGTGCGGTGGGGTTGTCGCTTGTGTCTGCTCCGGGACGGCGTGGTGTCGTAGAACCGCCCCTCTCCGGATCGATAAGCGATTTAGAAATCGAGTTGTGTAGTTTTAAAACGTGTACTCTGCTGTCGTTCCTAAAAACATCACTTTTTCGTACATGTCGTCTGAAAACGCAGCCATTCCATTCTCCACTCACATAAAATGATTAGATTTAGCACCGAAACGCTACAAATTTCATAAAAAGCACATATGTATTTAAAGTTTCCATTAGGGGTCCATTAGGGGTCACCACAGCCGGGAAGAAGTGCATACAACCCGCTAACTCATCCAGGCCTGGGACCTTAACCACCAGCGCAATGACGTGTACAGGACAATTCAGTACCTCCCGTATCTCAGAAAACCTCTGCAGATGCAGAACGGACCCATGACGACCCCGCAGGAGATTTGAACCCAGGACTTTTCTGTCGTGAGGCCGAAACACTAACCTCTGCACCACCACGTCACCCATTTATCATCATCAACATAAATGTTTTCAGAGACAAGTGAACAGAGAAATAACTATTAATGACTATTAATGGCAAATACCATCCATCCATCTATTATCTTCCGCTTTATATTAGGTTCGCGGGGGGGGGTCCCCATGCCCATGCAGGGCAGAACGTTTCGGGCGCTGGACAGTTACACCCAGGACAGGACGACAATCTATCGCTGGGCACACACTCACTCACACACACACTTACTCTATATGGGGCAATTTGGAGAATTCAATTGACCTTGATCCTTGTTTTTGGACTGAACATGGGGAGGACATGCAAACTCCACCCATATTTGGGATTCGAACCAGGAATCCCCAGCGCTCAGAGGAGAACATGTTAACCATGCCGCCCATTTATTGCCGCCCAACTTATCATCACATTAGTATTAGTATATGATTATTGGTATACATTATTCCTATTAAAACAAACCAATACCAGGAGTCTTTCCCTGCCACTGTCACTCCGGTTTGTGTGTTATAGGTTTGGGCCTAGAACATTGTAAAGCAGCTCTGAGGTGATCTCACACCGTCTTATCGTAGAAAGNATAATTTTGCACATCGCACTTTTCAGTTTTTTATTTGTAAAAAAATTGTTGATTCATGTATAACTTTCATTCCACTTCACAATTGTATACCACTTTGTGTTGGTCTTTCACATTAAATTCCAGTGAAATATATTTATGTTTGTGGTTGTAATGTGACAAAATATGGCAAAGTTCAAGGGGTATGAATACTTTTGCAACCCACTGTATATATATATATTCAAGCAAACACCCATCTGAGCATCAACATGCATGATGGTGCAGTAATCAGTACCCTCGTTGGGTCACAGCAAGAACAGCCTGGTAGAGTGAACGAGGTCACTTGTGTGGTGTTGGCATGTTCTCCCCCACCCCAGGGCTTCCTACAGAGGCTCCAGTGACCTCCCACGGTTCGAAAACCTGCTAGATGTTGAACTGGCAACACTAAAGTATAAATAGGTGTGCGGTGGGGTTGTCGCTTGTGTCTGCTCCGAGACGGGGTGGTGTCCTAGAACCGCCCCTCTCCGGATCGATAAGCGATTTAGAAATCGAGTTGTGTAGTTTTAAAACGTGTACTCTGCTGTCGTTCCTAAAAACATCACTTTTTCGTACATGTCGTCTGAAAACGCAGCCATTCCTTTCTCCACTCACATAAAATGATTAGATTTAGCACCGAAACGCTACAAATTTCATAAAAAGCACATATGTATTTAAAGTTTCCATTAGGGGTCCATTAGGGGTCACCACAGCCGGGAAGACGTGCATACAACCCGCTTACTCATCCAGGCCTGGGACCTTAACCACCAGCGCAATGACGTGTACAGGACAATTCAGTACCTCCCGTATCTCAGAGAACCTCTGCAGATGCAGAACGGACCCATGACGACCCCGCAGGAGATTTGAACTCAGGACTTTTCTGTCGTGAGGCCGAAACACTAACCTCTGCACCACCACGTCACCCATTTATCATCATCATCAACATAAATGTTTTCAGAGACAAGTGAACAGAGAAATGACTATTAATGACTATTAATGGCAAATACCATCCATCCATCTATTATCTTCCGCTTTATATCAGGTTCGCGCGGGGGGGGTCCCCATGCCCATGCAGGGGAGAACGTTTCGGGCGCTGGACAGTTACACCCAGGACTGGACGACAATCTATCGCTGGGCACACACTCACTCACACACACACACTTACTCTATATGGGGCAATTTGGAGAATTCAATTGACCTTGATCCATGTTTTTGGACTGAACATGGGGAGGACATGCAAACTCCATCCATATTTGGGATTCGAGCCAGGAATCCCCAGCGCTCAGAGGAGAACATGTTAACCATGCCGCCCATTTATTGCCGCCCAACTTATCATCACATTAGTATTAGTATATGATTATTGGTATACATTATTCCTATTAAAACAAACCAATACCAGGAGTCTTTCCCTGCCACTGTCACTCCGGTTTGTGTGTTATAGGTTTGGGCCTAGAACATTGTAAAGCAGCTCTGAGGTGATCTCACACCGTCTTATCGTAGAAAG
>JAFMOD010000435.1:423980-444421 GCA_019802435.1 Corydoras maculifer
CCCCCCCCCCATGCACAAACCACACAACATAACCCCCCCCCACACACACACTTTACCAAATCAACTTTTGAAGACTTGTGATTAAAGGTCCGGCACGGTGTCTTAGTGGTGGCTTGGTGGCATGTTCTCCTCTCAGCAATGGAGATTCCCGGTTCAAATCCCAATCTGGGTGGAGTTTCCATGTCCTCCCTGTGTCCATGTGGGTTTCCTGCAGGTTTTCTGGTTTCCTCCCACGGTCCAAAAAACATGGATTCAAGGTAAATGGAATGCTCTAATTTGCCCCTTGTAGAGTGTGTGTGTCTGGGTGAGTGAGTGTGTGTCCAGCTATAGGTTGGCACCCTGTCCTGGGTGTATTTGCCCAGCAGATGAAACGACTTCCCTGGATGGCCATGGGGGAACCCCCAAAACCTAGTAGAGGATTATATATAATAGATGATTAATATGTGTGTGGTGTCACAGTGGCTTAGTGGTTGGCATGTTCTCCTCTCAGCTCTAGGGATTCCCCATTGGAATCCCCTTCTGGGTGGAGTTTCCATGTCCTCCCCGTGTCCGCGTGGGTTTCCTCCGGGTTCTCCGGTTTCCTCCCACAGTCCAAAAACATGGATCAAGCTCAATACAGTTGTCAAAATTGCCCCATATAGAGTGTGTATGAGTGAGTTAGTGTGTGTGTGTGTGTGTCTAGTGACTGCCCTCCTGTCCTGGGTGTATCTGCCCAGCGCCTGAAACGTTCTCCCCTGTATGGGCATGGGGAACCCCCCACCCCCACCCCGCGACCCTAATAGAGGATAAAGCGGAAGATAATGGATGAATGAATATGTGTGTGTGTGTGTTTCACTGCACGTGGAGGACAAATTCTTCGGTGTGTAAGCAAAACAGATCACTGTACATGTTTCCAAAGAATCATTCATTCATTCGTTCATTATCTACCGCTTTTATCATCTATTAGGGTCGCAGGGGGAGGGGGGGTGTCCCCATGCCCATCCCATGCTGGGGGGTTAGGGGGGGACGTTTCGGGCGCTTGGCAGATACACCCAGGACAGGGCGCCAATCTATCGCTGGGCACACATTCACTCACACACACACACTCTATATGGGGCAATTTAGAGAACTCAATTAACTTGATCCATGTTTTTGGACTGTGGGAGAAAACAGGAGTACCCGGAGGAAACCCACGCGGATACGGGGAGGACATGGAAACTCCACCCAGATTGGGATTCGAACCGGGAATCCCTAGCGCTGAGAGGAGAACATGCTAAACCACTAAACCACCGTGCCGCCCTGTTTCCAAAGAGTCATTATGTCTAATAATAATCATAATAACTGGATTCTGGCTTATGGACCTTTGAAGTTTATAACTCTTTTAAAAGCCTTTTGTGTCAGAAAAAAAAAGTGCAATTCGCGTCATTCGTGTGGGAAATCCAAAATGCAGACTATTTGTCAAGTTGAATAATAATAATAATAATAATAATAATAATAATTCATAGATTTTAAGTCTTTGTATTTGTGATTGCATAACGCTGGACTCTGTTCTGTGTGTGTTGTGCTGCCTCGATCGGCGAGGCGACTTTAAAAACACAAATAATAACAAAAACGTTTGTTTTCATCCAATAAAAACACTATATCGTACAGAACGGCTTTAATTTATACAAAAGAAGTGATTAAAAGAGTGCGGACTGCGCGTTTGTGTTGACACGGCGCGTAATTCGGCTCTGCGCTCGGCCGCGTCTCAATCCCCCTCCCTTCGCCGAAGTGCACTAGATCCGCGGCTTTGTTTTCGCGCCCGGTGTAGTGCACTCCGCCCGCCGCCGAGGTGCTTATCGGGACGGGCGGCGTTAAAGCGCCGGGTTTTCGGGCTGGTGGCGCTCACCTGGATAAACGTGGAGGCCGGCCTGCAGCAGCCGCCGCTTCAGCAGCTCGTTCTCGTGTCGGAACCGCGCGATCTCGTCGTGGTACTCCGTCAGCGTCACCTCCACCGCCTTGTAGATGTCCTGAGCCGCCGACATCAGGCGCTCCGTCAGGAAGACGCTCAGCGACTGCAAGTTCGTCATGGCGGCGCGCGCGGCGGTGGTGACGTCGCCCGAGCAGAAGACGCGCTTTAAAAATAACAACTATAAACAAACTACAAAAAACAATAATCCAGTCTGGGATTAACAGGGCTGTCTTCTTCTGCGTTCGGAGGCAACACGGATTAGGGGAACGTCGACTGTAGCGCCGACTTCAGGACTGGAAGAAGGACACAGGAATTGCCAATGGTTCCCTTTAGACTCGTCCCAAAATCCATCCATCCATCCGTTATCTCCTACTAGGGTCGCGGGGTTGGCGGGGTTGGCGGGGTTCCCAATACCCATCCAGGGGAGAACGTTTCGGGCGCTGGGCAGATACTCTCAGGACAGAATGCCAATCTATCGCTCGGCACACACTCACTCACATAGACACACTCTATATGGGGCAATTTGGAGAACTTAATTGCCCTTAACCCATGTTTTTGGACTGTGGGAGGAAACCTGGAGAACCCAGAGAAAACCCACATGGACACGGGGAGGACATGGGAACTCCACCCAGATTGGGATTTGAACCGGGAATCCCTAGTGCTGAGAGGAGAACATGCCAAACCACTAAGCCCCTCATATGAAATTGTTTTTTGTCATTCATTTATTCCCTTACTCAATCATTTATTCATTATCTTATGCCTAATCTCCTACTAGGGTCGGGGAGGTGGGGGGTGGGTTCCCAATACCCATCCAGGGGAGAACGTTTCGGGCGCTGGGCAGATACACCCAGGACAGGACGCCAATCTATCGCTGGGCACACACTCACTCACATAGACACACTCTATATGGGGCAATTTGGAGAACTTAATTGACCTTAATCCATGTTTTTGGACTGTGGGCGGTAACCTGGAGAACCCAGAGAAAACCCACATGGACACGGGGAGGACATGGAAACTCCACCCAGATTGGGATTTGAACCGGGAATCCCTAGCGCTGAGAGGAGAACATGCCAAACCACTAAGCTACCATGCCACCTCTTATACGAAATCGTTCATTCTTTCATTCATACATTTTATTCATTATCTTCCACTTCATCTCCTACTAGGGTCATGGGGAGGGGGGGGAGGGGGGTGTCCACATGCCCATTTAAAGGAGATCATTTCGGTTGCTGGGCAGATACACCCAGGACAGGACACCAACACACAATATAATCCATCAAAAAATAACCATTAAAACTTGATTGAGATTCGATCCTGGATCTCCAGAGAGGAGAACATGCCAACCACTAAGCCACCGTGCCACCCGTATTGAGGCAGATCTCTCCGCATTCTGATCGATTGCAACCCGTTTCTGTCTGTATTTTCGTGATAATATGGCACATTAAACTTATTTAATTAATTAAGCTCCGCCTTCCTGACTGATTTTTGAACATAAGAATAAATAAAACATATATTATATATTTAATATATAAGTGTAAACATTCAAAAGCAGCCTGAACCGTAATGCACTGTGTGTCATCACCGTCTAACACAAGAGTCTGCAGGTAACAACGCAACGAAAAAGCCCATCCGGCGCTGGGCAGATAGACCCAGGACGGGACCCCACTCTATCACTGGGCACACACTCACTCACACAGACACACTCTATATGGGGCAATTTGGAGAACTCAATTAACTTGATCCATGTCTTTGAACTGTGGGAGGAAACCGGAGAACCCGGAGGAAACCCACGCAGACACGGGGAGAACATGGAAACTCCACCCAGATGGCGATTCGAACCGGGAATCCCTAGCGCTGAGAGGAGAACATGCCAAACCACTAAGCCACCGTGCCACCCTGATGATTATATAAGATATTTCTTCACCAAATTGGGTATAGATGCTTTCTCGATTAATCCAAGTACCTTAATGAACCTCCGATCAATTCCGAGGTCAGAAGTTCAGAGGGAGGGTGGCATGGCGGGGGGTTGGACAAGTTCCCTCAGCTCAGGGCAGGGTAGCTCAGTGGTTAGGGCGTTGGGATATCAATCTGAAGGTTGGGGGTTCAAATCCCAGGTCCACTGAAGTTACCAATGTGGGTCCTTGAGCAAAACCCCCAAGCCTCATTGCTGCAGGGATGTTGTGATGAACCCTGTGTTCACCTTGTAAGTCGCTTTGGATAAAAGCGTCCAATAAATGACCGAATGTAAAATGTATCTCGATCACATCTGCAGAACCTGTAGAAACAGCTGCATGTCGGCAGAACGGTTCCAAAAGGCAGATGTGCAGCCGTCAGCGGAGGATATGTCGTTGTTTATTGGGTTCTTCAGACTTGTTACCATTTTCCATGACAGGACAACCTCCTAATTTAACTCGACTATGTTTTTTTTTATAGACTAGGAGATGAATACCCAAACTAACGCCGAACTTTTTGTTCGTGTTCCCAAAGTTTTCAGAGATTAATTTAAATTTGGGCGGCACGCTGGCTTAGTGGTTTAGCATGTTCGCCTCTCAGCGCTGGGGATTCCCGGTTCGAATCGCCATCTGGGTGGAGTTTCCATGTTCTCACCGTGTCCACGTGGGTTTCCTCCGGGTTCTCCGGTTTCCTCCCACAGTCCAAAAACATGGATCAAGTCAATTGAGTTCTCCAAATTGCCCCATGTGTGAGTGAGTGTGAGCCCAGCGATGGATTGGCGTCCTGTCCTGGGTGTATCTGCCCAGCACCCGAGACGTTCTCCCCTGGATGGGCATGGGAAGCCCCACCGCGACCCTAGTAGAGGATAAAGCGGGAGATAATGAATGAATGAATTTAAATTAGCCGTCAAGCTGATGCTATTTAATATTTACAAATAGGTGTGGATTCATGTAAGACATAGGTGTCAAGCCATAGGCCCGTGGGCCATATCCGGCCCGTGGTATAATTATATCCGGCCCACGAGATCATTTTACATTGCTCTGTGTAACAACAAAAACAAAAAGAGATGCTGAACATCCAGATGCTGAGTTTCCATTGTTTTTAAAGGAAATACAATTTCTTTTTATGTTTCCAGGGTTTTTTGCAGCGCACTCGTATTTTCAATCGGTATGATTTTGACGGGAACATATTTAAAGTTTGAATTAATTTTTCTGAAACGGCCCAAGAGCAAAGAGACCTGAATTATTATTTTGACTTTTGTGGAAAAGCAACGTTTTCATTTAATATTTTCATGTTTTTTTTTTTTACTTTTATAATCTGGACAAGAGATATTTCCATAGAGAGCAAAGTATTTTAAATTATGTAAAGCGTAAGTTTATTAATTGTGGAATAATTTTTAATACCCCAGCTAACGCCAAACCTTTTTGTTCGTGTTCCCAAAGCTATTGTTATTTTAAAGGTGTTTCTGCTTCAGGTTCAGGTTGAGGGCCCATTTCATCATCAAAGCCACACAGAACGTCCTTGTGTGCTGGGATGTTGGGTCATGTGGTTCTAGGCTCAGCGCTGAAGAATAAGTCATTGTTTGACAGGACCAGCTGTCCGCTCGTCTCTTCCTCATGACGGGCCTGTTTCGGCCACCTGCCCTCTGTTCTCCAATTATGGTAGGGAACCCTCTATCTCCTGCCTACCTCAAATTACTGCCAAAACACGCGGTTTTACAGAAAGCTACCTCCGTGACCCTGTTGGTGTAAAACATTTTCCCCAAGCGAAGGATGATTTCCAAGTAACAGCGATGAGTTAAATCCAAAAAGAAGCCACCACGTGTTAAATATTAATAAGTTTTTAAGGCCTGAACAGAACACATAGGCGTTTCTAAAGGCAGTATTTAGTATTATGTATATTATTTTTAAATGAACTCCCCGTGTCTGTGTGGGTTTCCTCCGGGTTCTCCGGTTTCCTCCCACAGTCCAAAAACATGGTTCAAGTCAATTGAATTCTCAAAAATTGCCCCATATAGAGTGTGTGTGTGTGAGTGAGTGTGTGCCCAGAGATAGATTGGCGCCCTGTCCTGGGTCTATCTGCCCAGCGCTCAAAACGTTCTCCTCTGGATGGGCATTAGGAACCCCACCGCGACCCTAATAGAGGATAAAGCGGGAGATAATGAATGAATGAATTTTTAAATGAAAAAAAAATTATGAAATTGGGGGGAAAATGTGGACCATTCAGGATTTGGATTTTTTAATATTTTTTATTAAACTCTTATGGACTTCAACGAAGTTGTGCGTCATTCTGTGGTCCTCATTATATCCGTACACACTGCCTGGCCAAAAAAAAGAAGTCGCCACCTGGATGTGACTTACAGGTATACAGTACAGGTATGAGCCTGCTGGATGATTACTGCATGGGTGATTATCTTTTAGATTATCTTTTACAAGGCGGCACGGTGGCTTAGTGTTTATCACGTTCGCCTCTCAGCTCTGGGGATTCCCGGTTCGAATCCCCATCTGGGTGGAGTTTCCATGTCCTCCCCGTGTCCGTGTGGGTTTCCTCCGGGTTCTCCGGTTTCCTCCCACAGTCCAAAAAACATGGATCAAGGTCCATTGAATTCTCCAAATTGCCCCATATAGAGTGAGTGTGTGTCCAGCAATAGATTGGCGTCCTGTCCTGGGTGTATCTGCCCAGTGCCTGAAACGTTCTCCCCTGGATGGGCATGGAGATCCCCACCGCGACCCTAATAGAGGATAAAGTGGGAGATAATGGATGAATGAATTTTTAAATGAAAAAAAAAAAATTATGAAAGAAAAATTGGGGGGAAAATGTGGACCATTTTGGATTTGGATTTTTTTATTTAATTTTATTAAACTCTCATGGACTTCAACGAAGTTGTGCGTCATTCTGTGGTCCTCGTTATACCCGTACACACTGCCTGGCCAAAAAAAAAAAGTCGCCACCTGGATGTAACTTACAGGTATACAGTACAGGTATGAGCCTGCTGGATAATTACTGCATGGGTGATTATCTTTCAGCTGGCAACAAGTTATTGAACACCAACTGGTGCAATGAGTTGGTTTAATTTAGAGATTAATTAGTATTTTATTGGTTCTACAAAATGGGAAGTCTACAGGCACAACACGGCTGGGTATTTAAAGCCTGCCGTCAGGGAGAGAGTGGAAACAGTGCGGCGGTTGTGACGCGGTGGACGTCACAGTGCTGGAATGAACATGCCATGGTGGTGTCACAACAAGTCTCACATATCGTTGTGTATCCAGGCAGTCCAGACACATCCCGGCATTTAATCCTCGGATGGATCGAGTAAGAAACACTCACATTATCCTATATAAGTGTAAACCTCCTGTTTTCCCGATACAGCGTTATTTAGATTATTCGGCCCCTCCAGAAACCGTAGCACTAAATTTGTCCGCTTGCTGACACGGGAGAAGGTCAGCCGAGACCGAGGCCGCATTTAAACCCTGAAGAGACGAGGGGAGAAACCCGGAGGACGTATTTCTGTTCCGTTCATAAATCCAGGAGGAGACCGTGGCTTCCGATGACGTCCCGACCCCGAATCTGGAAGAAGATTCAGGTCATAGTTTGAGTAAAACAATCGAATGCCACCCCCTGCTCCACACCCCTACTCCACATGCCATGCTTCGGAAACACGAGCTCAGACCCGCGGTGCACGAATGCATGAGCGTTGGGAATGGAGACGACGCCGGGCACGCCGGGCATGCCGTATCCGAAGTGATAAATTACAATTAATGCCGCGGGGCCGAAAAAATACGATGTTTTGGTCGGCGATGAGAGCAAAGACATTTCGGCAATGCGTATCGATTTCCAGGCCCGGGGTCAGCTGTTGATATGAATGTAAACCGTCCAGGTCAGGAAATCGATGTGGATCTGGGGATGTAAATGCGGCCGCATCCTGTTTTGCTTTTCATGAGGTGTCCACGAGTTTTAAGTTGTCATCCAGTGCAGGTCTATAAAGTCTCATGAGGGCCCTTCACATGTTCTCATCACAGGTCGTGTCCACCGGAGCGCTCGTGTTGCAGGGACTCTAATCTGTACAGCTGATGAACTGGACCCCCGAGAACGGAGGCACGATGAACTCAAAATCTTTATTACGACCCGTCACGCAAAATAAAACGTTTTCAATCGATAAACAAACGATCAGGATACAACCACGTATTTTTCTTCACAGCTCTTGAATGCTTATTGTAATGCGTTACTTGCCGGTTTCCCAGCCTCCACAATCCGACCTCTTCAACTGATTCAGAACTCTGCAGCCCGACTCGTATTCAACCACCCAAGAACTCACGTCCCTCCATCGGCTCCCTGTAGCTGCTGCATTCAGTACAAGTCCCTGACTCTGGCCTACAGAACCATTTCTGGACCTTCCCCCTCCGACCTTCACTCTATCTTTTCAAAATCCACTACCGACTCGTTCACTTCGCTCCGGTGATGATCGCCCCCTGGTGGTTCCACCTCACCAAGGAGCTGATTCTCACTCCATGGCGTTTACCACGGCAACATGGTAGTACGATCTCCTACGAACTCGGTCCGTAAGGCGGAGACACTCGGCAGTTTTAAGAAACTACCGAAGACGCATCTCTTTAACAAATACCTGTTGTTTAAAAAAAAAAGGGGTGGGGGGGGGGGCGCAGCTTCAAATAACAATCAGGTTTGATGAATTTACAGTGGAGTTGGTTTTCTGCAGAACTTCTGACTGTAATGTTCTCATTCGTAAGTCGCTTTGGATAAAAGCGTCGGCTAAACGACTAAATGACTAAAGGGGCCGAGGCCACGGCGCGCAGAACACAACAGAATGGTGAGGGGCCCTTGTTTCTATGGCTTCACCCATTTACAGTCTAATTGAAACCGCCAACGGGTATTTTATCCATGGTTTTTGGCCTGTGGGAGGAAACTGGAGAACCCATGTGGGTAGAACATGGCGACTCCACTCAGATTGGGATTCAAACCTGGATCCCTGGAGCTGAGAGGCGGACGTGCTAGCCACTACACCTCAAGACAAGGGTGGATAAACCGACGGACAAATTCAGCTATGTTCATTTGGGGGGGGGTTCCCCATTCCCATCCAGGGGAGAACATTTCAGGCGCTGGGACACACATTATACGGGGCAATTTAGAACAGTGGAACAATTCACCTTGAATCCATGTTTTTTGGACTGTGAGAGGAAACAAGAGAGCCCAGAGCAAACCCAGGCAGACACAGGGAGAACATGCAAACTCCACCCAGATTGGGATGCGAAGCGGGATCCTCAGTGATGAGGAGAACATGCTAAACACCGTGCTGCCTCAACTATAGTGTTTAAGTAATATAATTATACAGCACTTTTTACAACAGTACAGCTTTACAGTGTTGTAAGATCAAGACGAAGAGACAGTGGCAAGACAAAACTCCCTGTTATGTTGTTATTTTAAGGAAAAAACCTTGTGAGGACCGAGGCTCAGTGGGGGACTCCTTCCTCTTGGGCGGCAGGGCAGCTTCAACAGTGTAGGACAGCCATGTACAGGTGGTCATGTGACCCGTATTTAAGAATTGCAAAACTATATCAGTCCATTGAGGGTGTCCCGCCGGTCCAATAGAAATCGCAATAGGAGTGCATTTACAAATCCGCTCTTAATTATCCTCGTTCCATGGATTTTAAGTCTAAATCCGGTTTTAAGGTGTTGTTTTTCAGCCCAGTTTGTTTGTGGTGTTTAGGATTTTTCCTAGCATTCAGGGGCATACCGCTGAGGGGTGAGGTGGGCAGGGCACCGATTCATTCCTGCGATTTAACATGACACCACTTGCACTGAGACAGACAGCTGCATGTGAACATGCATTGGGTTTTGTTGTGAGGGGATGATTTACTGATCAGCCAACCCGCCGACTCCCCCGCTGCCCAGCACAAATACGGCTTTCGGGCTTCCAGCTCCTGACGTGAGCTGTGATCGTAGATTTACATCTCAGTTTACTTTAATATTAATTACAATTAATATTAAGGGCGGCACGGTGGCTTAGTGGTTTGGCACGTTCTCCTCTCAGCACTAGGGATTCCCGGTTCAAATCTGGGTGGAGTTTCCATGCTCTCCCCGTGTCTGCGTGGGTTTCCTCCGGGTTCTCCGGTTTCCTCCCACAGTCCAAAAACATGGATCAAGTCAATTGAGTTCTCCAAATTGCCCCATATAGAGTGTGTCTGTGTGAGTGAGTGTGTGCCCAGCGATGGATTGGTGTCCTGTCCTGGGTGTATCTGCCCAGCACCCAAAACGTTTCTCCCCCACCCCCCCGCGACCCTAATATATATAATATTAAAGGATCTGATGATTAGTCAGCAAAATTAACCGAATCTGTATGCAATCCCGAATCCCACAGTCCAAAAACATGGATCCAATGTAAATTGAATGCTCCAAATTGCCCCATATATATCGAGTGTGTGCTTAGTGATGGATTGCCCCCCTGTCCTGGGTGTATCTGCCCAGCGCCCGAAACGTTCTCCCCTGGATGGGCATTGGGAACCCTCCCATGTGACCCTAGTAGAGGATTAGGTGAAAGATAAAGGATGATTGTATATAATTGGTTTATTATCATTTTTAAACACCGCATTACCATCGGGCAGCCCAACACCCCAGATAGCTGATGAATGTGGGGCAATTTGGACTGAGCTTTGGCACCGCTGGCCTACTGCCTGCACTGGGAAGCTGTACGTGAGCCAAAGGTGGCCCTGGTAAAAATTTTCATTTGGTCCACATGTTTTCATAGAGATCCAGTCCACATCTGGTAAACATGCAGCATACATGTGTAAACGTTCAAGAGATTAGTTTAAATTTGCTGTCAAGTGGACGCCCTTCAATATTTACAAATGCGTGTGAATTCATGTAAGACATAGGTGTCAAACTCAAGGCCCGCGGGCCATATCCGGCCCGTAATATAATTATATCATTGTACATTGATCTGTGTAACAACAAACAAGAAGAGATGCGGAGCATTTTGAGATTCCATTCTTTTTGATGGAAATACATTCATTCATTCATTCATTATCTCCCGCTTTATCCTCTATTAGGGTCGCGGTGGGGTTCCCCATGCCCATCCAGGGGAGAACGTCTCGGGCGCTGGGCAGATAGACCCAGGACAGGGCGCCAATCCATCGCTGGGCACACACACACTCACACAGACACACTCTAAATGGGGCAATTTTTGAGAATTCAATTAACTTGATCCATGTTTTTGGACTGTGGGAGGAAACCGGAGAACCCGGAGGAAACCCACGCAGACACGGGGAGAACATGGAAACTCCACCCTGATGGGGATTCGAACCGGGAATCCCTAGCGCTGAGAGGCGAATGTGCTAAACCACTAAGCCACCGTGCCGCGATGGAAATACAATTTCTTTTTATGTTTTCACGTTTTTTTTGGAGCGCGCTCGTATTTTCAATCGGTACGATTTTGACGGGAACCTATTCAAAGTTTGAATGAATTTTTCTGAAACGGCCCAAGAGCAAAGAAACCTGAATTATTATTTTTATTTTTATTTCGTACAAGAAATATTTCCATAGAGAGCAAAGTATTTCAATTTTATAAAGCGTAATTTTATTAATTGTGAAATCATTTTCGGGGCGGCACGGTGGCTTAGTGGTTAGCACGTTTGCCTCTCAGCACTACGGATTCCCGGTTCGAATCCCCATCAGGGTGGAGTTTCCATGTTCTCCCCGTGTCTGCATGGGTTTCCTCCGGGTTCTCCGGTTTCCTCCCACAGTCCAAAAACATGGATCAAGTTAATTGAATTCTCAAAATTGCCCCCTATAGAGTGTGTCTGTGTGAGTGAGTGTGTGCCCAGCGATGGATTGGCGCCCTGTCCTGGGTCTGTCTGCCCGGCGCCCGGGACGTTCTCCCCTGGATGGGCATGGGGAACCCCCCCGCGACCCTGATAGAGGATAAAGCAGAAGATAATGAATGAAATCATTTTCCTCTCTATTTTAATTCCTTTTCATGTTCAAAAAAACATTTATTCTACCGTGTTCAACAAATTTTGATCCTGTTCGGCCCGCGAGCCAAAGTTTGAGTTTTGGCCCCCGGTGCGATTGAGATCGACGCCCCTGATGTAAGACATCATTTAAATCAATATTAAAAAATTTTGGGGGGAGGAAGTGCCCCGGAAATCCTGAAACAAAGAGGGGTCCAAACACAAGGTGCCCGACGCTTAAAAAGAGTCGTGAAGCGCCGAGCGAGCGTTTTTGAGGCCGCTGAGCATCTGTCGCAGTCACTGATGTNGCCAAAGTTTGAGTTTTGGCCCCCGGTGCGATTGAGATCGACGCCCCTGATGTAAGACATCATTTAAATCAATATTAAAAAATTTTGGGGGGAGGAAGTGCCCCGGAAATCCTGAAACAAAGAGGGGTCCAAACACAAGGTGCCCGACGCTTAAAAAGAGTCGTGAAGCGCCGAGCGAGCGTTTTTGAGGCCGCTGAGCATCTGTCGCAGTCACTGATGTGCTAACGAAAGGCCAGTTTTTCTTTTCGTGGGCTGCTGTGCCAAGCTTAAGAGAAGAGCGCACATTCCGTGGCTAATGCGGCCACATTCTGGGCATTTCTTCACTCGGGGCCAATCCGTCCCCTCCTCCCTGTCCCAGCTGTCACGCAATGTGCTACTGCTTGTCACTGATGAAGAAGCGAAGCAGTGTTTTGCCAACGAACAGCAGAAAAGGCCAACACCTCACCGGGGCCATGCTTAGAGCGTAAAATCGTTAAAAAGACGTCAAAAATCAAAGTACATTTACAAAACGTTAAGGTAACACCTTTAACACGTGGAGGGGGGACGATAAAAAGAGTGATTTCAGTCAAATAAGAGTGAAATGGTGTTTATTAAGGTGTTTATTAAAGATTTTTGTCTGTCTAAAGGTCGAGTTTGTTCACTTAAGTAATTAAGCTGGTTGGCATGTTCTCCCCCCAGCCCTGGAGATCCAGGTTCAAATCCCCATCTGGGTGGAGTTTCCATGTTCTCCCCGTGTCCATGTGGGTTTCCTCCGGGTTCTCCGGTTTCCCCGCACAGTCCAAAAAAACATGAATTACAATTACAAAGAAATTGGTAATTAGAATGCTCTAAATTGCCCCATATAGTGTGTGTGTGTGTCTGTGTGAGTGAGTGTGCCCAGCTATAGATTGGCGCCCTGTCCTGGGTGTACCTGCCCAGCGCCCGAAACGTTCCTTCCTGGATGAGCATGGGGGTAACCCGCCCACAACCCTAATAGAGGATTAAATAGAAAATAATGAATGAATGAATTTAATTAAATACTCATCCATCCTTTATCTTCTGCGCTGGGCAGGTACACCCAGGGGACAGGACGCCAATCTATCACTGAGCACACACATATATGGGGCAATTTAGAGCACTACCTTGAATCCACATTATTTTGGACTGTGGGAGGAAACCGGAGAACCCGGAGAACACGGGGAGAACGTGGAAAATCCACCCAGATTGGGATTTGAACCCACAGCCCCAGTGCTGAGAGGAGAACATGCCAACCACTACCCTATATTTAGTTTTCCGTTTTTTTTTTTCGTTTTTTTTTCTACGTCTGTGTTTGTTGCTTACCTCGTGTGATGAGGGACAGCTGCTGGATGCTCTGAACCTCCCTTTGGGATTAATAAAGTCTAAAAAACAAGTTTTAAAAATCCATCTCACTTTGATCCAAACATTTATAATAATAATAATAATAATAATATTAAATATATATACTAATACGCCCTGTCCTGGGTCTATCTGCCCAGCACCCGAGACGTTCTCCCCTTGATGGGCATGGGGAACCCGCCTGCGACCCTAATAGAGGATAAAGCGAAAGATAAAGGATGGATAAATGAATATATAATAATAAATAATAAATATATTTAAAGCTCTGCTCAAGACTTTTCTTTTCATTTTTAAAAAAGCATAAAATTGTTGATACATGCATAATATTTAATGATTTTCAGTGTTGGATGTTTGCCATTATTGTGGCACTTTGAGATTTTACATAATGGAAAGTGCGTTACAAAAAAAATCTATTATTATTATTATTATTATTATTATTATTATTATTATTCATTCATCCATTATCTTCCTCTTTATCCTCTATTAGGGTCGCGGGGGGGTTCCCCATGCCCATCTAGGGGAGAACGCCTCGGGCGCTGGGCAGATAGACCCAGGACAGGGCGCCAATCCATCGCTGGGCACACACTCACTCACACAGACACACTCTATATGGGGCAATTTTGAGAATTCAATTGACTTGATCCATGTTTTTGGACTGTGGGAGAAAACCGGAGAACCCGGAGGAAACCCACGCAGACACGGGGAGAACATGGAAACTCCACCCAGATGGGGATTCGAACCGGGAATCCCTAGTGCTAGGAGGAGAACGTGCTAAACCACTAAGCCACTGTGCCGCCTATTATTATTATTATTATTATTATTATTATTCATTCATTCATTATCTCCCGCTTTATCCTCTATTAGGGTCGCGGTGGGGTTCCCCATGCCCATCCAGGGGAGAACGCCTCGGGCGCTGGGCAGATACACCCAGGACAGGGCGCCAATCTATCGCTGGGCACACACTCACTCACACAGACACACTCTATATGGGGCAATTTTGAGAATTTAATTGACTTGATCCATGTTTTTGGACTGTGGGAGAAAACCGGAGAACCCGGAGGAAACCCACGCGGACACGGGGAGGACATGGAAACTCCACCCAGATGGGGATTCGAACCGGGAATCCCTAGTGCTGAGAGGCAAACGTGCTAAACCACTAAGCCACCGTGCCGCCTATTATTATTATTATTATTATTATTATTAATAATAGAATTATAATAATAGAATTTTATTTATACACGCCTTGCATTTATTCCCACCTGATAAACTTAATGAGTATTTACGAGTACAGTAAGCAGTAATTAGTACAGATATTTTAATAACATCGTGGTAACGTGTTTAAGCAGCGAGACGTGGTGACCGCGGCAGATGTGCGATGTTAAAAACACGCTTTCCTCTTTAAGTGAGACGATCCTCAGGGTGTGTACCCGTGTCGGGGTGCGAGCTGCCCCACTTATGCTGACAATGGGGCTGAAGGGGGGTCTGAGTGAGTGATATGGACACGGCGCTCCGCCCGGCCCACAGAGCCACAGAGGGCCCTTTGTGTTGCTCCGGCCATCGGTGGCCATCCATCACATTCTAAACCTGACACATTTCAACCCGGCTGCACAGCTCCACTCGACCTGCCAGGCCTGCGAGCCCGGGCGTCCACAGTGAGAGGGCAGGAGGGTGGTCGACGAGGGCAGGGGCTTTAGTGTTGATTTGCTTGTTAAGGAACTGAAGTGACTCAATAATACATGGATTATATGGAATATATGGATTGCCTTGTCACATGGTGTTGCTCCATGCTCCGTAATCCCTAACGACTCTGTTTGGAAATATTAATTGATGATTTTAAATGCCTTTTCTTATTAATATTCCCTCCTGACACTTAACTCCCAAACACTCAATGCCATCAAGCCTTTTTTCTTCACTTTACATTGAAATCATATCAACACAATTCATTAAATCAACGGCGTTACTTCTCCACGTTTGTGTTCCATACAGTCAGCCCACAGTACAGGGTTCTGCGGCGGGCCGGTGTAAAGCGATAGCTGGATTATCCCGATAGCCATCTAACTGCATTCCTTATATAACTAAATAGCTAAGTCATCAACATTAGGATTGTTTTATAGCATCAGATCTCAAGAATATGGCACACCGGGGACCCCTGGTCATTCAATTAAGGACCCTTTAGGGTTGGCACCGGTGTGAATGGTACATTTTATTTATAATTATATATTTTATATATATATAAAAAAAAATATATATATATATATATATATATATATACATATATTTATATATTATATTTATAGTTGAGGGCGGCACGGTGGCTTAGTGGTTTGGCATGTTCTCCTCTAGGCGCTGGGGATTCCCGGTTCGAATCCCCATCTGGATGCAGTTCCCATGTCCTCTCCGTGTCCGTGTGGGTTTCCTCCGGTTTCCTCCCACAGTCCAAAAAACATGGATCAAGGTCAATTGATTTCTCCAAATTGCCCCATATAGAGTGTGTCTGTGTGAGTAAGTGTGTGTCCAGTGATGGATTGGCGTCCTGTCCTGACTGTATCTGCCTAGCGCCCAAAACGTTCTTTCCTGGATGGGCATGGGGAACCCCCCCCCATGACCCTAATAGAGCATAAAGCGGAAGATAATGGATGGATGGATTTATAGTTGAATATTGTATATTATATTTATAGTTGTATATTCTATTATATTTTACATGTCTATACTGTATTTTTATCTCATTTTCTTCTTTAAAATTTAAATTTGAGTTCTAACTTTAATGGAACGGGGTAGAGGGGTCCGTGACCCATTGTCCGAATTATAAACGTTAAAAAAGATGAAAAAAATAAATGATGACCCGTTTCTCTAATTTCACTGTCGAGCGGAACATGGTTCTACTAATGCAGCCTTTCCCGGCAGTCTGAGGACTGTTCTCACTCCGTTCATCCAACGACATGAAGTTTGACGATGAATCCAGTTAACTAATTAAGTCTGAGAGCGTGCATCCCACCCGTAAATCTTTACTAACGCTCACCTACAGACGGCCACCGAAGAGTTCTCTTGGTCGTTCGTTAACACTCGTTGGAATACAAGTGAAGAAATTAGAAAATTTGGTGAGCCCTCTCGGCCCCTTGGGACCTGTTTTGACTTTGGCACACTTCAGCGATCTCTACACCAAAAGGGAAAATAAAAGCCCCTCTCAGCGTGACTGTGGGGCAGTGGAGAGAGATGCAAAGTTTGGATGTGTGGCAACAGCTAAACGTAGGGTCAGGTTTCTCTGAACGCTGGCTATATTTAACCTAGTGATCTAACACCAGGCAGAGGGTTTAAATGCCACCCCTGCAGTTGGTGTTGAGCAGTTGTCGCCCACAGATCTTTCTCGGCACGAGCTCAGGGATACAAGCGTGCGGGGCTCGGTGGATATAGACCGTGCGGACACACTTGAGGAAAGCAGGGGGCCCAGCCAGCGGAGTGGACATTCCTCCCGCCTTCAGTCAGCCTAGATGGAGCTTTTCGAGACCAACCCGTACTTCTTTCCAGAGCAGCGCTTCTACGAGGGCGGTGAGAACTTCTTCCCCTCTAGGCTGGCGCCCGGATTCGACCAAGCCGAATACCAGGACCGCGGCTCCATGGGGGGGCTTTGCGGGGACGGCCGGCTGCTCTCCGGCACGGTGGGGATGGAGGACAAGCAGTCGCCGTCCTCCGCCCTCGGCCTGTCGCTCTCACCCGGGCAGGAGCAGGAGCACTGTCCGGGTCAGTGCCTGCCCTGGGCTTGCAAGGTGTGCAAGCGCAAGTCCGTCAGCATGGACCGGCGCCGGGCAGCCACGCTGCGCGAGAAGCGCCGGCTGAAGAAGGTCAACGAGGCTTTCGAGGCACTCAAGCGCAGCACCTTGACCAACCCCAACCAGAGGCTGCCCAAGGTGGAGATCTTGAGAAGCGCCATTCAATACATCGAGCGTCTGCAGGCGCTGGTCAGTTCGCTCAACCAGCAGGAGCACGAGCAAGCCGGGCTGCACTTCAGGACTTCGGCTGCTCAGAGGGTGAGTGGGACGTACGTTCTTCTGTAGGCGCCATGGACATCAATATATAAAATAAACGAAACTACGGGCTACGGATTTTCGTATACCATCAAGTTGTACAAGTCAGGGGCAGCATTCTGATAGGTGTGTGTGTGTGTGTGTGTGTGTGTGTGTAACAGGTGTCCTCATCCAGTGACCAGGGCTCAGGCAGCACCTGCTGTAGCAGCCCCGAGTGGAGCAGTGCTTCCGAACACTGTGTCCCCGTCTACAGCTCCAGTCCTGAAGGTACCAAGGAGCCATCGGTCGCTATTTCCGTACGTTCCTCAAAAGTCTTAACTAATATACTTTAACGATCCTAAATCCATCCCCAGATCTCCTGAACGACGACTCCTCTGAGGAAGCCAACCTCCGCTCCCTGACCTCCATCGTCGACAGCATCACGGGCTCCGACGGAACGGCGGTGGCTTATTCCGTGGACATTACCAAATAAAGACGAGGCGAAGGAAGGCCGGGACGTCACTCCTTTCTTCTTCGGTGAGACAAACCCTTCAGATGCAGAACTACCTACTTACTGTATATTTACTCACGATCCACGCCACCCATGTCAACGGCAGAAAGTTCCTCGGGTTCCGTGTTGCGCGGTCCATTATGTTCATTTCCATTTGGTTGCTTGCGTTCGGGAGAAACGCGGACCAGCGAGTATGGCCGGACGCCTTGCCCGCCATCGTTTTGTGATTGCATTGTTTTGCATGTGTTGTGTAACGACTACCAACAGATATTCATTCATGGGGCCAATGTTTTACGACGTTTTGACCAACATTCGCTTAATTTAAACGACTTCCAAAAATGTACATACATTCTTATTTTCTACTGAGTGGTTGGCTCTGCCATTTTTTATTTTATTTTGTATTTTGTGTTTGGAATAATTTATTATGACTTTTATAATAAAGATTGTTGTGTATTTCTACCTCGGGGTTCGTTCTGTGTTTCATTATTGCTGAATAAACGCAACTCATTATCATCATCATCAAATTAAGGTGGACCATCAAATTAATTTAATTATTATGATTGTATCTGGTACGGCGGCACGGTGGCTTAGTGGTTAGCACGTTCGCCTCTCAGCGCTAGGGATTCCCGGTTCGAATCCCCATCTGGGTGGAGTTTCCATGTTCTCCCCGTGTCTGCGTGGGTTTTCTCCGGGTTCTCCGGTTTCCTCCCACAGTCCAAAAACATGAAACAAGTTAATTGAATTCTCAAAATTGCCCCCTATAGAGTGTGTCTGTCTGTGTGAGTGAGTGTGTGCCCAGCGATGGATTGGCGCCCTGTCCTGGGTCTATCTGCCCAGCGCCCGAGACGTTCTCCCCTGGATGGGCATGGGGAACCCCACCCCGACCCTAATAGAGGATAAGCGGAAGATAATGAATGAATGAATGAATGTATCTGGTACCTCGAAATGTTTTTGGAACTGATGTATGTTTTAGGAGAACCCGCCCCTCACCCTTTATAGGATCCCATTATAAAGCCCCTCAGAGTGAAGACACTTATTCTTGTTTTGTATTTCTTTTTTTTTTTAATTAATTTAAAATGATTTTGTCACTTACATACAGAATTCTTTACATATTGGAATTCAGTCGTACACTCGGAAAAAAAAAATAAATAAAATAAAAGTCGTCTAATATAAAGAAGCCATTCACAACGGACACATAGGTAAATATTTATTTCATATATATGTGGCTGTCTATTTCAACAGCTTTATAGGTTTTATACTGAAGGAAAAAATAAAAAATAAATAAAGAGACAGGAGGCCAACAACCTCGACAGTACCTACTGACCACAATCTCCTTCTGTAAACTACTAAAGGAGAACGTTTACGTCGATGGACATCAGCCACATGCCTGGTGGAGTCTGCGTTATGCATTATTCTGTAGACAAGGAGTCTATTTACAGGCATGGATACCTACACACATGCACACAGGTTAGTATGAGAGAACGAGAGCGAGAGACAAAGAAAATGAGAGAGAGAGAGAGAGAGAGAGAGGGATATGCACCTGTCTCGTATGTCACATTACGGGTCATGTGCTTGACTGTGAGCGTCAGACACATCAGGTCATCGTCCGTGTTCTCATGGACAAGTTGAGCGTTCGACTCAGAGCCTCTTTAAAAACCTTGATTTTGGTATCGGAGCGCTCGGATGGATCGGCATGAAGGCGGAGGTGCGGTGATGTTAACAGTGGCTCATCTGTCGTGAGGTTTAGCCTCAGACCCTTACACGCTTTCGTCCAATCTTCCGCTTTATCCTCTTCTAGAGTCCCTGCCCATTCAGGGCAGAACGTTCCACAATGTTCCTTCCACAGTCCATAAACATGAGTGCTCTAAATTGCCTCATATATTCATTCATTCATTATCTTCCGCTTTATCCTCTATTAGGGTCGTGGTGGGGTTCTTCATGCCCATCCAGGGGAGAACGTCTCGGGTGCTGGGCAGATACACCCAGGACAGGGCGCCAATCTATCACTGGGCACACACTCACTCACACAGACACACTCTATATGGGAAAATTTGGAGAACTCAATTGACTTGATCCATGTTTTTGGACTGTAGGAGGGAACCGGAGAACCCGGATGAAACCCACGCGGACACGCTGAGAGGAGAACATGCTAAACCACTAAGCCACCGTGCCGCCCTGCCCCATATACAGTGGGTTGCAAAAGTATTCATACCCCTTGAACTTTGCCATATTTTGTCACATTACAACCACAAACATAAATATATTTCACTGGAATTTAATGTGAAAGACCAACACAAAGTGGTATACAATTGTGAAGTGGAATAAAAGTTATACATGAATCAACAATTTTTTTACAAATAAAAAACTGAAAAGTGCGATGTGCAAAATTATTCAGCCCCCCTGAGTCAATACTTTGTGGAA
>JAFMOD010000435.1:444686-472057 GCA_019802435.1 Corydoras maculifer
GGCTGAATAATTTTGCACATCGCACTTTTCAGTTTTTTATTTGTAAAAAAATTGTTGATTCATGTATAACTTTCATTCCACTTCACAATTGTATACCACTTTGTGTTGGTCTTTCACATTAAATTCCAGTGAAATATATTTATGTTTGTGGTTGTAATGTGACAAAATATGGAAAAGTTCAAGGGGTATGAATACTTTTGCAACCCACTGTATGTGTGTGCTCACTAATAGATTGACACCCTGTCCTCAGGATATATGCCCGGCGCCCGAAACGTTCTCCCCTGGATGGGCAACGTCATCGGACAGATCCCACCAAGCTATAGACACTGCTTTGATTTTAATAATTTATTAAATTATATTCATTTATTCATTCATCCATCATCTTCAACTTAATCCTCTATTGGTTTCGTCCCACACAACAAAAATGATTCCTTGCCACTGTCTCTGCAGTTTGTATGTGCGGAGTTTAGGCTTAAAACGTCGTAAAACTGCTTTGAGACAATTCCCCGTTGCGAAAAAAACAAATATCGCGGTGCTATAAGCCATCGTATCGTCATATCGTCATATCAGGCCTCCCATCCATCAGACACGTGGCATTACGCAGAGGCATTGCATTTATATCGTTGGGTAACCCATTCTGGACCCATTACCCCTTAACTTTAACCTTTTTTTGGGTTCCAGTATGGAAAAGCACTAAACCGCAACTTTAAATATCTGCGTTGTGTTGTATGAAGTGTGTACGAATTGTAGGATTGTCAGTATTGATGTAATTTAGTATTAAAGGGACAGGGCAAATTAAAGGTAAATTAAACAGTACTGCGCTTTATCCCACAGGTGCAATGTTCTGATTGGATCCCATGGAGCTCTCCGGTTTGATGAGGCGGAAATGCGAATCGACTGTAAGTGTGGTTTTAATTGGCAAAAAGGCAGATAAGAGAAAAAGAGAGAGAGAGAGAGAGAGAGAGAGAGCATCCAATAAACAAATGCAAAAATCGATTTGGGCCGTGAATTGGTGAACAGGACTGCATTAGAGGCACAATTGGCAGACAGAAGTAAAAACAAGAACAACACACCTTGGGATCTCAAACGTTCAATCGGTTCCTCAGCCGAACACCGAGGACAATAAAGAGAGAGAGAGAGAGAGAGAGAAGAGAGAGGAGGAGACAATAGAGTGATTGTCGGATTCATGGCAAGCGTTCTCCCTAATCGATACCGTCTGGATCATTGTTAGAAGTATTTATTTGGTACAGTCCCCACAAATCACGTAAACCATTTGGAAGTACACAGATTTTCCTCAAAACGTGGTCTGATGATCGGTCCGTCATGACACCAAAAAAAAAAAAAAAATAATAAAAGAAAAGAAACGACGGTGGGTGTTAACATGTCGTTAACGAACACACTGTCGCCGGCAGCCCAGATTTAATTAAACAACGAGGGTCCGAACGTCGAACCTCAGCCACCAGAAGACACGGCGACAAGCAACTAATCCAACGTTCCTCCTGAAGTACTTGAAACGCGCCTTGGCGTCATTGATGGATATTTTAAAGGCTTTACTATACGTCCAGACGGTGAGATGACGGCGTACGGGGAGGACGATTCTTCGGTTTATAAAGATATATCAATAATGTCGTAGTTTTAATTCTAACCCTGACCTCGTAAATTATTGTGATTAAAACCTTGGCAACACATGAAGGTGCTTTTTTTTTTCACTACCACACAGGGAGGACCGTATCCATCACGAGCTGTTTCTATCACTCGAGCAGCACGACCTCTTCTTCTCGCTAACCCAGCGGCAGGGTTCTACCAGAGCTGTCAAACTTGCAGCGAGGTTCCATATGTCCTCTCCTCCTTGTGCGACCTTGAACAGCCAGTGGACGTTGCTGTTCCTGTGGCAGTGAAATGTACCTCGTCTCTGGCCTCTCACTCGTCAGACATCCCGTTGATACCGATCTTATCGTCTTTAATATCCTTAAAACGCATCTTTTACTCATTCTAATATTTCACAAACCCCATTTCCAGAACAGTTGCAGTAAAACTTACACCTTTAATTTGGTAATTCGGACCAAAGGAAGAAATTTAAAAGTTAGTATCCGCAAAACAAGCTGCTAAACCAATTAACAGATGACTATTTTTTTTATAGTGCTTATTGTAATTGGGTTTATTGTAATTGGGTTTGGATAAAATACTGTGGGAGTCACTTATTTAAGGTGAGGTTACACCTTTCTGAGTATAATTTATAACTTGAAACGTCTTCGTTAACAGAATATGTCCTACTTGATGATACTACACCAGCGACGGAGTCTTTTATTGGTTTTATGAGTTCTAATCTTTGGGGGGGTTCTTCGTCCCCGGCACGTTGTCTTGCTGTTCTAGGACAGTACGCTCTTGCCCGACCCACTTCGAATGAATCCAGATTGGATATACAGTACTGTTCCAGGGTCTGATTGGAATGGATTTTCGGCGTCTGACCTCGTATTTCGGCAAAACTACGGGAAGCGTTCCCTGGAACTGTACAAACGATTTTTCTTTTTTTAAGTAAACAGGCAGAATGGCTTGGTTTATCAGATCCGTGTTACACGTGGCATACTATACATAGAGATAGATATACTTACATACACAAAATAGCAAAATAGCTGCCAGGGTGGCATATAAATATATGTAAATAACTGTAAAAAAATAAATAAATGAATAAGAAAATACAACGACGTAACCCATTCACAAACAAGATGCACTCATAATACAGTAGTTCAACATTTGGTTGGATTAAGGTTTGCGTTTTTGTGTTTTTTGTTGTTGTCGTTGTTGTCTGTGTGTTTTCGCCGCCTGTGCGTCAGGTGTGTGGTGTCATGCTTCGACTCGCGCGACCGCGAAGACGTATCGCCGTCGGACGCCGCGAGCGCCCCACGTCCAACTCATGTGTGTTTATGAGACGACCGCAAACGAACTGTTCTTCATACCGCACACGGCGTCAGAAACGCCGCCCATGGCGGTCCTTATTCAGCAAAGCTCTGTATGCACGGGGTTTATGGGTAAATCTGATCGATGACATCACCAAGTCGTGGTGATTAATTCAAGTGGAACCTCCCTGTGTCTCCAACGCGGCGCGATCCTCGGCCTCACGCCAGAAAATATGGCACCACTAATTAGTATTAATTACTAAAACAGGGCTGACATTTCGTATGTCGCTGACACCATGTGGCTCAGTCGTTAGTCGTTGGACTCATATATAGTTTTCTAGTTTTTAGTTTTTCCATTTGTCAAATTTAGTTTTTAGTTTTTCCATTTGTTAAATGTCTCTCGCTGTCCTACATTGTTGTTGCTGCCTGGCCGCTCAAGGAGGATGAGTCCCCCACTGAGTCTTGGTCCTCCCAAGGTTTCTTCCTTGAATAACAACATAAAAGGGAGTTTTTTCTTGCCACTGTCGCTTCGGATGCTCTTTGGGGGTTTAAAGGCTTTTCATTCTGTAAAGCTGCTTTGTGACAATGTACTGTTGTAAAAAGCGCTATAGAAATAAATAACTTGAACTTAAATAACTTGAACTGCACTCAGGGATTTTAACCTTGAATCGGGGCATTCAAACACGATCCCAAACCCTGACCCTAACCCCAGGGCTGCTATATTATGACAACTTAAATACTTTCACTAATTAAACGAATTAATCAGCGACGCCTGCCCATTAACACACACATGCAATTATCTAAGCAGTCAATCATCTGGCAGCGACATCATTTAATTTACACATTAGCCATTAGAATAGGGATTAATCTATATATATAAATATAAATATCTATGCCACTTTACTTTATTGTTGTATATTTCTATTTAAATTTTAATTTGAGTCTATTACAGTTTATTAATAGGCTTATTCATTTTAATGATTATTTTTACCATCCCTTTATCAGCTTCATCTGTTCACCTGTTTATCCGATGAAGCTTAAACTTGGCACAATTGTTCATCGTCGATGACAACACATGAATCAATTTAACAAAAAAATTACCAATCAATTAACCAGTCCGTGGTAATTCAAAAAAAATGTTTTCTATGGATAAACTGCCCATTTTCTGCTAAATTGTATACTTCACAAGCAAAATTAATTTAGTATAAAGTCATTTAACATGATATAGGTGTGGATTTAAATGTATATATTTTTTTATTTACCTTTTTACCAGTAGTTTTTTTTATATATAATTTTTTATTTGTTTACTATAACACTGAAAAATTGGGGTACCTGTAACTGCTGCAATTTCCCACAGGGGATTAATAAAGTATTCGGATTCTGATCCTGACATTGCTGATTTATATAATTCATAATTGCATAATTCAGGGTTCTGCACACACACACACCGTCTCTACATCGGACTTCCGATGTCGCAACTCCCGACGTCTGCCCGTCTATCTCTCGAGCTGCCCGCACATCCCTGGATGTCCCTCGCCCCTGTGTATGGACTACAAGACCCAACACTAGACTTTCAAGGTATGTGACGTTCAGCGTGCCCCGGGACGGGTTCTCTTAATCTGCGATGTGATGGGTGTGCATGGGAACGATCCACTGTGCCCGAACTGCGCCACTTTGATGAATAAGGACCATGATGAGCACCTTCCCACTGATCTGGGATCAGCCGTTTCGGAGCAAAAAAAGCGACCCACTGTCAGCGCGAGAAGGCAACAACACTGTTGGAAACAGTAGCTACAAGTTGAACACCGTTCTATCGGACGAAGTGTTTCAAACGAACAGAAACAGTCACAACTGAGACAGATTATCAGCATTAATATCATAATGATATAGTTATTCTTCATATACAATTCCACTATATATATATATATATATATATATATATATATATATATATATATATATATATATATAAACAATTATAATCCATTGTATATACACAAACACTAATCAATACCTTGCATAACCGGAGGTGTGAGCAGGAGCAGGACTTACTAAAATGCCATCGATACACCGAGGAAAGTGGACTAAAGCCAACGAACTAAGGGCCAAGTATACCAGGTAACTACCATCACAATGACTAACTTATCTGCGGTAACTAGAAAGTGACTAAGGTGACGAGAGGTCCTCCCGTGAGAGCAGCTACGCGTGGATGCGTTCAAGAAATGGAAATTCCGGGGTGTTTGTCTCTCTCTTTTTTTTTTTTTTTTTCTTTTTCTTTTTTTTTTTTTCCTTTTCCCTCACGTTCCGTTCCGTCCTCCGCTCGTCTCCCAGAGTCCACGGAAGCGCGGGATTGGAGGACCATGGCCTCCTTCCCCCCCGCCGCAAAATTTGGCACCTCACTCTCGAAAGGCCGCGAGCGTGTGTCCGTACAGGTAGTGGGAATGCACTGGCGAGGCAGAAGAGAAAAGACAGCAGAGGTCAGCAGAAGGCCCGGGCGCCCGCCGACGCCCACTAGATACGGCGTCCGCGCACTTTCGCGCACACCTCAGCTCGTCGGACCGTCGGCCTACGCCACGTTTGCTCGGGCATGCCGTGGAAATAAGATAAATAAGAGTCACACATGGATAGAGTACAGCTGGGCTCTGCGGCTTACCTGGTGCTTTACTGGAGTTAGTAATGCAGGAGTTAGCAGGAGTAAGTCCTGATGGTGGAGGGATCGAGTCTCGCGGGGGCCTGGGGTCCCGCTAGGTTATCATGCAGACAGTGGGAACATGGAATGCGAAAAAAGAAGGCAAAAAGCAGGAAGAGCGAGCTGATGAATCGAGCTTTTAGAGTTAGTAAGTGACGCTCATCGTTCTACAGAAGTGACGGTACAGCGTTAAAAGAAACGTTAACTGCAGAATGCAATGGTTAAATGTGACGGTTAAAGGTTTTCCGGAGCCACGCGTATGACGGTGCGGAATGAAATAAGCCAGTTCGAGCCGGAGCCGAATCTGGAGCCGGTTCGTACCTTCAGGTTGCAGCTGCTTCTTGGGAACGGCGGCCAAGGAGGCGGGAATGGACATGGTGGAGAGACGGAAACCCGCGGGTAAGGCTTCGAACGGGCCGGGCATCATGCCCAAACCTTGGCCCTCCCGAGGCCTGAAGCGCTTTCTCCAGGAGGGGGACCTCCGAAAGGACTTATCGTCACTCTGATAAGAAAAAAGCATTCGAGAGAACGTGATGAGGACCGATCCCTGAAATTTAGTTAAAAGTAGAGCCTGAGGGCGGGCGGCATGGTGGGCTTAGTGGTTTAGCCTGTTCTCCTCTCAGCCAGATTACCCGTTCGAATCCCAATCTGGGGGGAGGGTCCATGTTCTCCCTATGTCCACGTGGGTTTCCTCCGGGTTCTCCGGTTCCCTCCCACAGTCCAGAAACCATGGATCAAGGTCAATTGAATTCCCCAAATTGCCCCATATAGAGTGTGTGTGAGTGAGTGAGCGTGTACCCAGCGATAGATTGGCGTCTTATCCTGGGTGTATCTGCCCAGCGCCCCAAACGTTCTCCCCTGGATGGGCATGGGGACCCCCCCCATGGAAGGGCGTGGAAGCTCAGTGGTTGGTGGTTGTGATGTTGGGATATCAATCTAAAGGTTGTGGACCTAAATTCCAAGTTCCTCTAAAGTTCCCCATGTGGGTCCACGAGCAAGATCCCTCAACCCTCATTGCTCCAGGGGGCGCTGTGCCCACCCTGTACTTTGAATGTCAAGTTGTGATACTTGTTAGTAGGACGAAAGCGTGCGCTAACTAGGCAAATGTAAACGTAAGTAAACTGAGCCTCGCACCTCCTCCAGGCGCCGATCGGTCCCCAGGTCCAGGAGGTTGTTGAACTCTCGTTCCAGGATTTGTCGGGCCTGGAGACGAGAAGAAGATGAATCGTAATGAATCGAGATATATATATATATATATATATATATATATCGCTTTATAAAGTACACCCCCTCGTTCCTTTAATGAACCATTCATCAGTTCTAAATCCACGATGTTAAAACTTTGATTTATATGAAATTAATATAATTTAATATGGGATAGTTCAGGACTATCTGGGTTTGCTCTTCATCAAAGCGCCGGTAATTAAGTGTAAGTTAATTGAACATGCGACTCAGCTGTTAGTCCAAGCCCTCATCCTATTCCGGTTGGATCACCGTAATGTGTTGCTTGCCGGTCTCCCAGCTCGCACCATCACGCCTCTACAACTGATTCAGGACTCTGCAGAACTCCGACTCGTGTCCAACCACCCAAGTGAATCATGTGACTCCACCTCTCCTCTCTTATTGGCTCCCTCTAGCTGCTGCATTCAGTACAAGGCTGTGACTCTGATCTACGGGACGATCTCCAGATCTGGCCCCTCTGACCTTCGCTCTAGATTTTAAAATACACTCCGACTCGTTCTCTACGTTCTAGTGATGAATGTCCACCTCACTGTGGTGACTACCTTCACTCTAAATGGTGGAACGATCTTCCCAACTCCGTCCGTACGTCACTAAACATCACCAAGAAACCTCTCAACACACATCTACTCCACAAACAACTAAAATAAATTAAAAAAACAAACGAAATAATAATAATAATTATTATTATTTTTATTTATTGCTTTTCATTTTTTTTTTTTATCTTATTGGTTATTATAAGCTCGTGTGTTGTCTTTATTTGTTTATGTAATTATTACAGTACCTCTAATCATTATTTGTTTATGTATATATGTCTAAAAACAATAAAAAGATTATTAAAAAAAAAAAAAAACTAACGAAATATATAGAAAGGCGGGATAGGAACGTGATCAGGTTTGATAATTCTAGTTTTTCCGTGACTCGGGTTTTCGGGATTTAATAACCTGTGTGTTCTGCATGGGGATCTGTAGGATGAGAGCCAGACTACTGAAATCGAAGGTTTCGTCCAACGCGATGAGTGCCCCATGCACGCCGCTCTCCACCAGGTTATTGCTGTACTCCTTCAGCCCGATGGTCTGCACCCAGTTCATCACGTGCTCATTGGTCCACACCAGGGTGTCTGTAGGACATGGAAAAAAAAAAAAAAAAAAAAAAAAAGAAATGGTCCAATTTAGTTGCGGAATAAACATCCTGACGGGGATTATCTCCCACCGTATACACCAGAGACTAGGCTTAATCCAGTTCCCTAAAAATCCCTGATCCGACAGCTGCCGGGCCACATGAACCCGCAGCGACGTTATACACACGGCAACATGTGCTCCTTCCTACTGATCCCTCCACACAGCTGGCTAACCCGTTTTAAAGGACAGCACACGTGTGCGCCCCGAGTTCATCTACACGGCCTGCACGCGTGTGTGTACACCCTCGCGTACGTCGCTAAGGCGCAACATGAAAGGCCGCGGCAGCTGGGTCAAGTTCATGTGTCACGCTCGGATACAGTCGGCCACGGGGGCTTTAAATGGGTTCCACACTGCACGGCCAGCTGTTGACATCCTTTTTTTTTTTTGTTCTTTAAAGGTGTTGCCACTAGATGGTGCTGTTTTGCTGTGCAGAATTACAGAGAATAAGCCGTCAGGCGTCACCTTTAACATCCTGCTGGCACTCGTCTCGCCTTCGTTCCATCTCCTTCCGGTCGTAGTTCAGTCTTTTCAAGCACATGATGCCGTACTGCAAACTGGCTCTGTTTCGATACAAAACAAAAGTCCTTTATGGCACCAGCATCCAGCTGTATCTTAGATCTATTTTTTTATCCATGCTAATTCTCTGCAAAAATTTATATATATATATATATATATCATATAATTTATATGGGGCTGCACGGTGGTTTAGTGGTTTGGCATGTTCTCCTCTCAGCACTAGGGATTCCCGGTTCGAATCCCAATCCGGGAGGAGTTTCCATGTCCTCCCCGTGTCGGCGTGGGTTTCCTCCGGGTTCTCCGGTTTCCTCCCACAGTCCAAAAACATGGATCAAGGTCAACTGAATTCTCCAAAATTCCCCATATAGAGTGAGTGTGTGTGAGTGAGTGTGTGCCCAGTGATAGATTGGCGTCCTGTCCTGGGTGTATCTGCCCAGCGCCCGAAACGTTCTCCCCTGGATGGGCATGGGGAACCCCCCCACGACCCTAACAGAGGATAAGGCGGAAGATAATGGATGGATGGATAAGTTATATATTTATACAGTTATATATACCTGTCCACTTAATTTTAATTTTAATTCTTTAAAAAATCACACTTATTCCACTAATCACGTTCTCATTCTTATTTATTAACCTATGCTGGTGTGTGTGTGTGTATATATATATACATATACACACACACACACACACACACATATATATATATATATATATATATATATATATATATATATATATATATATATATAAATTCATTCATTCATTATCTCCTGCTTTATCCTCTATTAGGGTCGCGGTGGGGTTCCTAATGCCCATCCAGGGGATAACGTTTCGGGCGCTGGGCAGATACAACCAGGACAGGGCACCAATCCATCGCTGGGCACACACGCACTCACACACACACTCTATATGGGGCAATTTGGAGAACTCAATTGACTTGATCCATGTTTTTGGACTGTGGGAGGAAACCAGAGAACCCGGAGGAAACCCACGCAGACACGGGGAGAACATGGAAACTCCACCCAGATGGGGATTCGAACCGGGAATCCCTAGTGCTGAGAGGCGAATGTGCCAACCACTAAGCCCTATATATATATATATATATATATATATATATATATATATATATTTTGTATACATTATACTAATGTTTCTACACATGTACAAAAATTTTACTATTTTTTTTTATACTTGCGAGCCAACGCAAGAAATTTCGTTCTTCGTACACTAGGTGTACAATGAATGACTCAGTCCAAGTCTGTATGCAACGCGTACATTATGATGTAAAGGCTCTTTAAATTTGTCTTGTTCTATATTTCTGACCTGTGAAAGCTGTCCACCATCTTCAGGTGTGTGCGCAGGTCCTTTTTGGTCAGGTGGTCGAGCATGCGCGCATCCACCAGGCACTCCATGAAGTAGCTGCGGTACTGAGGCAGGCCGAGACTGGGCAGCCATTCGTTTCCGATCCATTCGTGGTTCATGTCTCCATACGCCAGCGTCTGCCGAGCGGAACAAACCTTATTTGCCGAAATACTCAAAATTCTTTTCCGCTTCGTGATCAAACCCACTCATTGGTCAGAACCGCCGTCAAAAGCCGCACGTCGGCGTCAGAGCTTCCGATTGGCTGAGTGATGGTACTCGGTCAGCGTCTCTCTCACCTGCGCCCAGCTCCCTTCCTCGTTGTCCTGTCAGTCGAATCCCGGCGTGACAGCGTGTTAATTCAACAGCAGAAAGCCAGTCAGTGAGTTTTCAATCAATACCCCGTTAAACCAAGAGCGCAGTGCCGGGGGGGGAGGGGGGCATGCAACCGATTACAAGCCGCATAAACAGATACGAGCAGGCCGCCTTCAAGACCTCCTTACCATATCCACCATATTTACTAATTATTTATCATTTCACTATTTACTAATTGGGGGGAGGGGGGGCAGGTCCACAGTCAGTTCTTTTTCAACTTTATAATAATAGCCGGGTTACGTGGAGCCCACGTTTCAGGTCTTTAAGGTCAGTCTGTTGTATCATGTTTGCAGGTCAAGCATGACAGTGATGCACCCCAACAACATTTAGCAGATTATACTGAGAACAGTCTTCACTGGTGTCCCCCCCCCCAAAAAAAAAGAAAAAGGTCTATCTGAGACACTGGATGTTTTTTTTTTCTCCAAATTCATTATTTTAAAAGTACTCCCAAACCCATGTCAATATATCCTTCCATTTATCCATCATCCGCTTTATCCTCTAGTAGGGTCATGTTGGGGAGGGGGGGGGTCCCCATGCCCATCCAGGGGAGAACGTTTCGGGCGCTGGGCAGATACACCCAGGACAGGGGGGCAATCTATCGCTGGGCACACACTCACTCACACAGACACACTCTATACGGGGCAATTTGGAGAATTCAATTTACCTTGAATCCATGTTTTTTGGACTGTGGGAGGAAACCGGAGAACCCGGAGGAAACCCACGCGGACACGGGGAGGACATGGAAACCAGGAATCCCCAGCGCTGAGAGGAGATTGTGCTAAACCACTAAACCACCGTGCCCGCCCATGTAAAAATATTATTGAATTAAATAATATGAATGAAATAATGAATAGTTAAATAATTAATAAACAGTCGATAAACTAATTATTAAATTCTATTATTATAGTTGCATGATCTCACTAAGCTCCCGTTGCCATGGAAACCACAAGGCTGTATGCTTGATGCTCTCAACGTCACACGGGTGTCCAGATCATTTTGGCCCTTGTGGCCGTTAAAAAAGGAATCTGTCAGGCATGCAGGCACAAAAATCGCAGCGCGCACACACACACACACACACACATACACACACACACACACACACACACACACACACACACACGTATGCACCCAAAAAGTCCAAACGGTTGGTTGTCCAGATCAAGATTAAGTCTAAATCAGGAGTGGAAACGGTGGTCAGTGCGGAATTCTCTCAGACTTAACCTTTATTTGGAAAACCAGCCTGCTGGGTGGAGTTGCTTAGGCAGTGTTGGTGCAGGTTGGAGGGGGGGGGTGGTGGTGTGAGGGTGAAGGCGGATGGTGTTAAGTGGGCAGTGGGGAGCAGAGGAAGCGTAGCATATGCTCGACACAGCAGGGGCTGGGGTGAGACCCAGATGGACTAACTGCTTTGGTGGAGGATGCCATGTTCTCCATCTCCTCGTGAGTCACCCAGACATTTCCCGACGACTGCACAGAAACAGGAAAACACGCATTAATAATGGTGAGGGGGTCCATATACGACAGCCAATCAAAGCGGCCGTGTGGCTTACCGTTCGTGAGGTGAGCGGCGCCGAGGGACTGGTCAGAGACACCATCTCCTGGATGGCCAGTCGGAGTTTGAGGCGGTGCAGCGGGTTGCTGATGCCGATCTCCCTCTGTATCTCCGTGTCGGATAGCGCCGACATGATGGCCCCGCTTTTGACGTTGGCACGGCATGCTGCCACGTACCATGCTGGCATGCCCACCCACAGCTGTGGACCCAGCAGCGGAGGGAATAGCGTTAATTCGGGGCCGTATTCCGGCCTTACCGTCGCAGGTGTGCATGCAGGGAGGCTCACCTCAAGCCAGGAGACTACCGTTGGGCCGTCCCAATGAGCGAACGGGAGTCCCTTTCTCCGAGCATCTTCAAGAAGCTCGTGCCTAAACAAAAAGTAATAAAGTGATTAGCAGAAGCCACTCCGTGAGTGCTGGAGCAGCGATTCGCAGCTGATGGGTCCGGGCAGTTTGTGAAAAATAAAACACATTTCCAAAAAGTTACAAATAAATTATGATCATTTGATTTTATACTTGGAAAAAAAAAAAGAGACAAAGAGAGGCACGTGTCAGACGCATTCTCCACCATGTACAGTCTTTGTCGGTTACCGTTCTCTTAAAATTTGCGACGATGTTTGAAGGGCAAATGACAAAATGCAAATATAAACTGTATTCACAATTATGTATTATATTTAAATTATATTTAAAATGTGGATTTTCGTTCGTTGAGGCCAAGTAATTCTCGTTTTCCTTAAAAAATGCATTTAAATTCACTTTGCATGTGTAAACGTGTTTTTATTTTATTAAATTTGTTTGTACTCTATGAAAGTGGGTCGCGACTTAATGACCATGAGAACATGTGGGTTCTGGACTGAGAACCCTGTGCTCAAGAACTAAGAACGTGAAGAAAGGGAACGTACTTCTTTTTCATCCTGCGATCTCGCTCGGCCTGCTTGCCCAGGGTCATGGTGTCGCCGATGCTCATCTCAAAATCTGCAATTTAAATCCACGAGAGACGAAATTACTCACTGTTAAACGAATAATCTACTAAAATATTAAAACTACGCCGTGTGACGCACGTTACCAAATTAAAATAGAACAGGTGATGCTATACTATAGAAAACATATCTGACAGTCTCAAAAAAAAACTAAAACCAGTTTAAGTTCGTTAACAAACCTGGAACAACTGGGGGGGTCACCTGCCCGTCTTTGTTCAGGGGTTGGCCCTTCTCCTTCTTGCCAAACAAGCGACCGATAGATGATTTAATGCCCTTCTTCTTGATTCCCCTAAATAGAGACGAGGTATATGAAATATTTAACACAATATACATATCATTATCACATCACATCGGTTGCCGTGGTAACCCAACGTGTCCTCATCCGTACCCGCGTCCATCCTCCAGGCTTCCGGTCAGCTGGGCCAGGTTCATGGTCTCCAGCTTGAGGCTGCGCGGTGAGGAAGGGGGTGACATTTCGCACTTGATCGTGGCCTTGTCCTCGCGAGCCTCCACCGGAGACTGAAGACACAGACACACAGTGAGCGCCGGAACCCGAAGGTTTTGCTACGAACTGACGTAAGTAGCTTTAAAGTGCGGTTTAGCTGGAATTCACACGGATAAAGCACTCACGCTGACTTTCCGGCGGTGTTTCCGTAAGTCGCTCGGCTGGAGGCATTAGGGAGGATAGAGGCAGAAGACAGGCAGGCAGACGGGTTAAAGAGATTAGAAACATGTGCAGAGCTGGATAACAGGGAATCGGTCTGACACATGACGCGATGACAGTGAACGTAAAACAATCTGCCGAAATTACAGCAATTCAACAAATTAATACGTGTCCTTAAGCAAGGACTTTTCCCCACCGGGGGTGCCGCATACAGCTGACTCTATGTTTGAACCCAAACATTCATTCATTATCTTCTGCTTAGTCCTCCAATAGGGTCGCGATGGGGGGGGAGGACCATTTCGGGCTTTGGGTAGAACACCCAGGACAGGGCGCCAATCCATCACTGGCCACACATATTATATGGGGCAATTTAGAGCATTCAATTTACCTTGAATCCATGTTTTTAGACTGTGGGAGGACACCGGAGAACCCGGAGGAAACCCACATGGACATGGGGAGAACATGTGGAAACCTCAAACCCAAAAATTAAACTAATATCGATGTTGCTCTGGATAATAATGTAGAACCCTGCCGCCGGGTTGGTGAAAGAGAGCAGGTCGTCAATGCAGTGTGCAGGTTTAATGAGTATTATTGATAATGAACCTTAAGCAATTAGTAATCAAAAGATGATTATAATAAAATGTAAAGCATTAAATAAAGTACAATTACGTTAAAAAGCCGTTATGAACACTCAGGGCGACGTGGTTCATGCATTGTAAGGAACGGCGCCTCGTACCAGGGTCATGACGCCGAGCTCATGGGCAGTGGAGCGGGATGCCGTCTTGGGAGTGGAGCGGCCGCTTACGGGTGGCGAGGAGCTGGCGAGTGAGAGGGCAGTGACGGAGGTGGGGATGGTGGAGCGGGGGCGCAGCGTCACGTTCAGTCCGTCCATGCTGCCGCTGTTGACCCGGCTCTCGATCTCATCCGCTCGCAGCTCGGCCGACTCCCGCTCCACCTGAATCATTCTGACGGGACGGAACGTAAGGGAACAAAGAGGGTTCAGGTCAGAGGTGGGCGTGTCCTCAAGCACAACGGGCGCTTTCTCAAAATGGGGTTAACCTTAAATCCACCCCTAATGCTAACCCCACTAATGCTAACCCTAACCTTAACCCTAGCCCCTAACCCAAACCAAAACTATAACCCCAACCCTAACTCCAACCCTAACCCCTAACCCAAAACTATGACTCCAACCCTAAACCTAACCCCAACCCTAGCCCTAACTCCAACCCTAACCCCAAACCAAAACTATAACTCCAACCCTAACTCAAAATCTAACCCTAACCCCTAACCCAACCGCAACCCAAAACTATAACTCCAACCATAAACCTAACCCCAACCCTAACTCTAACTCTAACTCCTAACCCAAAACTATAACCCCCTAACCCCTAACCCAACCGCAACCCAAAACTATAACTCCAACCCTAAACCTAACCCCAACCCTAACTCTAACTCTAACTCCTAACCCAAAACTATAACTCCAACCCTAACCCAACCCCAAAACAAAACTATAACTCCAACCCTAAACCTAACCACAACCCTAGCCCTAACTCCAACCCTACCCCAAACCAAAACTATAACTCCAACCCTAACTTTAACCCCTAACCCAAAATTATAACCCCCTAACCCTACCTCAAACCAAAACTATAACTCCAACCCTAAACTTAACCCCAACCCTAACTCTAACCCTATCTCCAACCCTAAACCCAAACCAAAACTATAACTATAACTCCAACCCTAACTCTAATCCTAACCCCTAACCCAACCCCAAACCAAAACTATAACTCCAACCCTAACCCTAACCCCATCTCTTATGGGACAAGGATAGTTTGGGTGATCTGTCGGGGAGACTTATTGACCAAGGGCCCTGTGACAATAGGTCCGTAGGCCCGAGCACTAAGGGGGAACTCCCCTTGGTTTAAATAAAAAAATTAAATATTTAATACTATAATTTGCCCCGACCGTCACTCCATACCTAACTCCAACCCTAGACCCAATCCCAAAACCCTAACCCTAAACCCTAGCTATGAACCCTAACACTATACCCAAACCCTGAACCCCAACTATGAACCCTATCCCTAAACCCTAACCCTAAACCCCAACTATGAACCCTAACCCTAAACCCTAACCCTAACCCTAAACCCAAAACCCAAAACCCAAACCCTATACCCCAACCCTTTTCGGATTGGACAGAGTTTTTTTCCTTCGTCTCACCTGATCTCCTCGTTGATGGCGTCCAGCTGCTCCTGCAACATGAGCGCCAGCGTCTGGGCGTCCGAGTGTCCACTTGGGGACAGCATGTCGGCCGAACTGAACACGGTGTCGCGGTCGTCGTCGTCCAGGTCCGATAACTCCGTATCACTGCCCATTAGATGAGTTCGGCTGCCGCGCAGACTGGCAGACTGGCATCGCTCCCAGTCCTTCTCCACCACGGGCAGCATCTGAAGCGGCAGCCATATTATCAGCAATCCGACTTTAATTTGGTTTATTTTTAAATAGAACCACCAACAAATGAACTGAAATACTCAATACATAAAAAATATATCATTCAGAGTCACGGCATGTGGAACTTACAGTAAGGTGCAGCATCCAGAGCGGCAGCAGGACAGACGGAAATACATTTTTAGAAAGGGAACAGTGTTTAAAAATATCCCTACGTCCCATAGTTTACAGCCTGAGGCTTGTGAGTGTTATCTGAATGTTGAAAAAACATTTACAGGGACTCTGATGCCAACAGGAGTGTGAGGGGTGTCGGCCTGACCACCTCCTGCTGAGGGGAGGGTCAGTTTTAGCCACGTTTAAGTCGGTTCAGGTAGGTGCCCTGCCTTTTTGGTTTAATTTTCTTATAAATATGATGTTTATTATTAGTGCAGGTACACGTGGTAAGCATGTCCCACATCCTGAGCTCTAATAAGTTGGTATACTTCACTTTTTTATACCCGATTGTTGAATCATGTTTAGATAAAGTCATATACAGAATAAAAAACTGGTGAGATGTGGGCACCTTGTTGGGTTCGTCCCTGAGCGCCATCATCCGGCCTTTCTGAGTCCGCCTTATAACCCCGGTGGAGGAGTAGTGATCCCCCTGCCCCTCCACCACGGAGTAACGCAGGTCCGTGGCACTGCCCAGGTGAGACCTGGCAACAGTGGATTACACAAAATATACCCATCAACATGTTAATGACTTCAAATACATACACAAACGTACATAAGGTCATTTTAAGCAGGGTGTGGTGGGTCAGACACGTTCTGGGATGGTCATTGTGGCCATTAATTTCCCTTCAGAAGTGATACTCAGTGGTTAAGACTGGCAATCCAAGGGTTGTGGGTTTGAATCCCACGTCTATTGAAGTCACCAATGTGGGTCCAAGACCCTTAACCCTCATTGCTCCAGGGATTCTGTGTGTAACCCTGTATTCTGACCCCAACATTTGGGATACTTGTAAGGCGCTTTGGATAAAAGTGTCTGCTAATGACCAAATGTATGTAGATGTATTTAAATGTATGATTAAGCTTTACGTTTCACTCCATAATAGAACCGAAATTAGTTTCCAGATCCAGCAGCGTAAAAAAAATTAGGCGACACCTCCGACCCGTCCACTTTCAAATCACTTCTTAAAACCCATCTGCTTCACATCGCTTTTAACCTCTAATTTAATCTCATATTTCCTTAGTATTTCTGCATTTTATTGTAGCTTTTCCTTATTTTATAGCTGCATTAATGTTCAATATGTCTGATGTATTTTAATGTTATATTGTTTTATTTGTTTTGTAAAGCGTCTTTGAGGTCCGTAAAAGCACTATATAAATAAAACTTATTATTAGGATTAAAAGAAAAACATTAAAAATATGAGCACGGCATTAAGATCACTGAAATTGGCCGCATGTATGGAAAGTCGCTGTCCACGATAAAGTTCCGTTGAGGCGGATTTATTAATTTGGATCGAAAACAGACGGAGAGAAATGTGAACGCCCTTCAAATTAAATGTAAATGTCAATTTAATGTTTAATGTTTATTTACTTAAAAAAAAATGTTTTAATACTGTTTGTCATTTCTTTGTTTTGTTTTCAGTATTCTCAGTTTCTTAATATTGTATAAGAAAATAAAGAATAAAGAAAATAAATATTCATACTGTATGTTTGAATGTATTCTTGAAGGTTTTGTATATATATATATATATATATATATATATATATATATATATATATATATATATGTACATTTGCTCAGTTTGTATTCTATAAATTGGGACATGTAGATCCCGGGTGGAGACCACTGGAGAACTCCTGATTTATAGTATAGAGTACCGAGGATATGTCCCGTCTCCGAACGCTCCGCTCCTCCTCTTCATGTGATCCATTTCAACTCGTAGCTTCTCAATTTCTCCGATCAGTCTCTCCTGCGGAGACACACCGAGTTATTCATTCAGAATCCCGTCCGCTGTCTCTATATTAATGTTTGCGTTCTTCTGGTTGTCCCGTCTTATTATATTAACGTTTGTGAAACATCTTTAGCGTTTCACTGAAGCCTCCGCACTATTCACTGGACCTTAAGCTTGCTGTGTGAATAAATTGAATAAATAAATGAAAAAGATTCCTTTAATTTCTTCACTCCTGTCCTCCGTCTGCTCGTCTGGTTTTTCCCTGTGTGTACTCTGTGTGTACAGTACTCTGGTTTGTTGCACTACGGGGACGGTTCTCCTAACCGTAAAGTTTTAGGTAATAAATGGAATGTAGTGTGGTTTATCTGTATAGTTCTTAGAGAAACCATACCTTGGTGTGGTGGTACTCCTCCATCTGCTTCTGAGAGTTTTCCAGATCCTGAATGAGTGCGTTCTTTACAGAGCGGGGGGGTCGGGGGGAAGCAAGATTCAAGATTAACTCATTACATATTCATTTATATGCAAATCACAATTAAATCGATAAAAATATAAATATCACATGGTCTTAACATCATGTGTTATAAAACGAGTTCAGGGTAAACGACTTTGGGCATGGCTTATGTGTGTGTGTCCACCTTGTCCTCTAGCGCAGCCATACGTTCTTTCAGATGGAGCTGCAGCCGTTCGTTGGATTCGGTGAGCAGGCGGTCCACGGTGTCCGACAGACGCCGGTTGTGTTCCTCATTCATCTTTTCTCGTTGCCGAGCCTGAGACAGGAGCAGTACATCACATAAATACTGAGATAGTCAAGATAACGCCGAGATAACGCCCTTATCGGTCAATGTCGCTGTTGTCTTCTCAACCTGAAGACCACAGATCGACCACGGAATGTATCACGGCTGGCGGACTCATTCCTCTGTCCTGTTAGGAGGTACCGTCATGAGGGAGTACTCATAGGGGGGTACTGTCACACCTCTCTACCCATCGTCTACCGATTGCTCAGTGCAGAAATCCAACTCACAGTTTTAACACTTCAAACTAAACATTAAATTTTATTCTATTTATATGATTTTCCATTCCTGACTTCCTTTACAATCCCACCATGCACCACACAGCTCACTCACCCGACCCAGTTCCTGGTTCTTCTCCTCCAGCTGGGACTCCAGCTGCCGAAGTCGCTCCTCGATGTTTCCGTGGCGCTCCTCTGCCTGCAAACAACAAATCAAGGTTATCTAAGTACCTTAAACTAAATAATTTTTATTAATGTTATGTACCAGAGGTGTACAGGAGGCACTGCTGATCATAAACCTGACATCACAGAAACAAATATCTCTTTATTTATCTAATTAAACATCCTGTTTGCACCCAGAGCGCCAAAGAAGGGCGTAACGAGGACGTGAACCGACTCCATACATTGTGTTCTGTTATATATGTGTTGTATATGTGTGTGACGCTTGCCTTGGTGAGGGCTGCGACCCTCTGAGCCAGTTCGGCCTCCACTTCCGGCAGCGTCTCGGCCTTCCTCATGGTCTGCTGAAGCCTCTGCTCTGCCAGCTCCAAGAGCTCCTGCAGATGCCTCACTTTCTCTTCGCTCTGATGCACACATACACGAATATTCAGTATAAACCGTGTGTCTGTGCTAGTAATCCTAAGAGCCCGGTTTACTTTTAGGTTTAAAGTCGAAGGATTTCTAGCTTTATTCAAAAACACCGCCTATAAACCCATAAGAATCCTGCAGGTCTGGAGGCAGAGTGGGGATAGAAATAATGTTCTAAATCTGAGTTTAAGCAGTCGTTCTTAGATTTTAGGGTGGAGAGTCCTCTCTGGGTCAGGGATGAGATCTTGCCTAAAGTGGAGGAGTTTAAGGATCTCGTGGTCGTGTTCGCGAGTGATGGTATGATAGAGCGGGGCGGGGTCAGCAGTGATGCGGACTCTATTGGACTCTGTTGTGGTGAAGAATGAGCTAAGCTTTTAGGCAAGTCTCTCGGTTGACCAGTCGATCTACGTTCTAATGACCAAAAGAACAAGATCGTGAATACAAGCGACCGTAATGGGTTCTCCCTTTTGAGATAAAAAGGGCGAGAAGCTCGGTCATCCAGGAGGGAATCGGAGTAGAGCCGATACTCCTCCACGTCCAAAGGAGCCAGTTGAGTTAGTTCGGGCATCTGGTAAGTTTCCCTTCTGAGCGTCCCCTTCAGGGAAGAATTTCAGGCAAGTCCAACAGGGAGGAGACCCTGGGAGAGACGAGGACACGCTGGAGGGATTATATCTCCCAGCTGGTCTGGGAACGCCTCGGTATACCCGGACAAGTGGAAGATAATGGATGGATGGATGGATGGATGGAAACTATTTTCAAGTCTTAAGTAATAAAATAAACTTTAAAAACACTTTCTAAGTTGTTAAAGAGCTTGGCCCCCTATAATTGCCGATAAGTGCTCTACGGGAGACTCTACCTGCCGATGGAGCGAGTCCTTGGTGGCCAATTCGTTCTCCAGCTTGTCATTCAGTTCATGAATGGAGGTGGTTTCACGCTGTGCTGCCAGGTAGCGCTTCTCCAACGTTGTGATCCGCTTCTCCATGTCATCCTTCTGCGCCATGGCCTTTGGGACGAACACAGTGGGACTGGGTGGAGTTACAGAGCACTCAGGGCTAATTGTTCTAACTCTATGGAACCACCAGACTTCACAGGATGGAGGATCTACAGAAGATCTACAGAAGATCATGGGACCTACAGCTGCTCAAGGTTCTTATGGATCAGGAGGACAGTGTCCAAGCACTGGACAGTTAATATATTTGTTAGAAGTTCACGAATAATATAATAAAAACATTTTTTTTTAACAATCCTACAAAATCACGGACCTGTCTTACCTCACGGATATCTCGCTGGTGCTTGGTGCTGAGCTCCTCGCTCTTCAGCAGATCCTTACGGACGGTGGACAGTTCGCCCTCCAGCTCGGCCACGCGGGCGTGTAACGCGTTGCCCCGCTCGCGGCTCGCCGTCAGTTCCTTGTTGGCTTTATCCAGCAGCTCCTGCAGCTCCACAGACCGAGTGGACTCATCGTGGACATCAATGGAGCCATTGGGAAGCCTCTGCAGGGCATGACGGCCGACAAGGGGGAGGGTTGGCACAGGGTTACAGGGTTATTATTTTAACTATATATTCATTCATTCATTATCTTCCGCTTTATCCTCTATTAGGGTCGTGGTGGGGTTCCCCATGCCCATCCAGGGGAGAACGTTTCGTGCGCTGGGCAGATAGACCCAGGACAGGGCGCCAATTCATCGCTGGGCACACACTCACTCACACATACACACTCTATATGGGGCAATTTGGACAACTCAATTGACTTGATCCATGTTTTTGGACTGTGGGAGGAAACCCACGCGGACACGGGGAGAACATGGAAACTCCACCCATTCAAACCGGGAATCCCTATTGCTGCCTATATATGTTTTATAAAATACATTAATAACAAATCTTGGCTTCATTTTGCGATTTAAAAAGGGGCGTCGTCCCGTCAGAGCTCCTCCTGCTGTAATTTTAACTTCAGTGCGCTTACCTTCCAGGTTGGTTTGGAGGAATCCATTTTGTTCCCGTCCGTCTTTCCATTTCTTCCCTGTCTCGCCAAAGCAAGCTAGGAGTCAAACACACCATCGGACTTTAAAACACACATCGCAGAATGAAAGTGGGGTATTTATATATTATATATATTTATTTTTATTTATTTTTGTAAATATAACCGAAGCAGGTGAGCGTACCTCCTGAGTGGTCGTAGCTAGCTGTCCTTCGAGTGTCGTCACTCTTTCCAAAGCCACTCGCAAGCGCTCTCGCACCTACGGAACAAGCAACGAAGATTCTCGAACGAACACGAATGGAACGTAGTCTTTAAAAATCAATCAGGTTTTTGATGATTCATCAATATGCTGGAAGTTTCCATCCATTATCTTCCGCTTTATCCTCCACTAGGGTCACGGGGGTGGTGGGGGGGGGGGTTGGTTCCCCATGCCCATCCAGGGGAGAACGTTTGAGGCGCTGGGCAGATACACCCAGGACAGGGGGGCAATCTATCACTGAGCACACACTCACAAACACAAATACACTCTATATGGGGCAATTTGGAGAATTCAATTGACCTTGATCCATGTTTTTGGACCGTGGGAGGAAACTGGAGAACCCGGAGGAAACCCACGCGGACGTGTGGGGAGAACATGGAAACTCCACCCAGATAGGGATTCGAGCCCTCAACCCCTAGCGCTGAGAAGAGAGCGTGCCAACCACGAAGCCACCGCCAAATACAGATATGGTTTTGTACCTGACCACCAGGGGGAGATGTCCACAAAGTGGAGGGACCACCAACAGCGTCTCTCACTGTTTTTCTTTTTTTAAAGTGAGGTCAAAGTGAGGACATCAGAGGAGTTGGTGATGTCATACCTTCTCATCCAGCGCTTTGTGATGTTCAAACAGAGACTTGAGGGCCTTCAGCACCTCCACTTCACTGGAGACTCCGGACGGCGGAGGCGCCTGCCTCTTCACCACGGTCATCCTCAACGACCTCTCATGACGTGACACCAGGCACTCCAAATGCTCCAGGAGGAGCTGTACACGCCCCCCCACCCCACACAAGTACACAAGACTGAAATTAATTGAAGTACAAACTTTCAAGCCTTAATTAAGGAGCGTTTGCTCATCGAGCATCAGCGTCAGATGCTTTTCTGATGGACGTCGGTCCGGCGTACCCTGGTGTTGTTCCTCTCAGCTTTAAGCTCGGAGATTTCCTCCTCTTTCTCCAAAAGCTGCTCCCGAAACGCACTCAGCTCTTTCGTTAGTGATGTAAACTCCTGCAGAGAGAGAGAGAGAGAGAGGGAGAGAGAGAGTGAGAGAGAGAGAGAGAGAGAGAGAAAGAGAGAGCGAGAGAGTGAGAGAGAAAGAGAAAGTAAGAGAGAGAGAGAAAGAGAGAGAGAGAGAGAGAGTGAGAGAGAGAGCGAGAGAGAGAGTAAGGGAGAGAGAGAGAAAGAGAGAGGGCGAGAGAGAGAGAGAAAGAGAGAGTGAGAGAGCGAGAGAGAGAGGGAGTGAGGGAGAGAGAGAAAGAGAGAGGGGGGGAAGAGCAAGGGAGAGAGAGAGAGAGAGAGTGAGAGAGAGAGAGGTTAGCAATAAAATGTACTTTCAATTTCCCATGTAGCCTCCATGTGGAGGAAAGTTCACAAACTCCGAAATGACCGTTAATAGCTTTTCAAAGTGTGTGTGTAGTGTGTGTGTGTGTGTGTGTGTGTGTGTGTGTGTGTGTGTGTAAGGTGGGGTGTACAGAGGAGTGTATCTGCCCTGTTCGTTCACCCAGCTCATCATTAGTAGAGGGCGTGTCACCGAAATGAGGCCGTTCCAGGGAGCCCTCGCCACTAAGTACCCTGCAGGATCTGCCCCTTTCAGTTCTGCTGCTCTAGTCCGTGATGCTGGAGTCACATGATGCAGTGTGTCAATCAAACACATTATTTAATTACGCATAATTAATCATTGTGCCTTTTCAACTCTATCTGCTTGAGGTGTTGCCTCATTTCCTGGAGGTGTGGTCAGCTCTGCATCCGGCTGGGACCAGAACAGTATGGAACCTGGGTTTCTATTGGACCGGCGGTCCTGCAGGACGTCCTCAATGGACTTATCGTTAAATACGGGTCACATGATCACCACATGGTCTGTACATGGCTGTCCTAGATTGTTGATGCAGCCCCCCCCCCGCTCAAGACGGAGTCCCCCACTGAGCCTTGGTCCTCACAAGGGTTCTTTCTTAGAATATCAACATAACAGGGAGTTTTGTCTTGCCGCTGTCTCTTGGTCTTGCTCTTTGGGGTTTTAAAGGCGTATAACTCTGTAAAGCTGATTTGTGACCACGTACGATTGTAAAAAAGGACTATATTAATAAATCGACTGTCTGCACGCCGAGGTGTTTTAGAACGGCGTCCTGAAGGACCTTTTTGAAGACGTCCAGGCTGTATTACCTGTTTCTGAGGGAAAACTCCGACACGGCGAGCGTTCCGCGGCTCAGCCCGGGGGATTTGGCTCTGTGTGTTCTGTATAAGCTGAGAGATTAAGGAACGAAGGCGATCTAAGGCGAGCAAAAGAGCAGCGTCTCGGGGCAGGGATTTGGTCACGCGCCTACCGGGGGGCTGGGGGGAGGTGGTGGGGTGCAGCTCGACTCCGACGAGGGGAGAGAAAACGGAGAACACGGTTTTAAAAATTGTGATCAAATATGTGAATTCTTAATAAAGCAGGGACGAGGCGTTTGCAGAGGCTCTGAAGGTCGCACACAGGTTACCAGATGTGGGCAGGTCAGCTCGACGACCCCCCCGGGGCCGCCCCTGGCCTGGCGAGGGTGATGGGGGAGATGGAAATCAAATGCAACATCAAAATACAACAAAATAAAAGCAATGCACTGCATACAACTCGCATGAATTCTATTTCAAAGTGCATTCAGCCCCTCGCTTCGGCCCAGTTCTTGGTTTTCCCAGAAGGTGGCGGCGCAACGAGGTGAATGTGACTGATGCACAGTGGGACGCAGCACCCGCTGTCCACCACCGCAATCTCATCCCTGTGCAGTGGGGGTGGTGCTGTGGGAGTCCTGGGCTTTAGAGAAGTATGGAGCATGACCTACAGTATGTGGAGAAACAGCTGAGCTAAGAGTGCCATCTAGTGGAAGGTGGTAGTAATGCTGTGAAATAGTCACAATATAAAAGATCATTACAGACATTACCTTTAAAATGTTTTAATAATATAAAATTAACAGGACGTTACTATCAACTCTTGTGAAAGGTGATTAAAATTAAATGTGTTATTATTATTATTATTATTATTGTTATTATTATTATTCATTCATTCATTCATTCATTCATTATCTTCCGCTTATCCTCTATTAGGGTCGCGGTGGGGTTCCCCATGCCCATCCAGGGGAGAACGTCTCGGGCGCTGGGCAGACAGACCCAGGACAGGGCGCCAATCCATCGCTGGGCACACACTCACTCACACACACACACACACTCTATATGGGGCAATTTTGAGAATTCAATTAACTTGTTCCATGTTTTTGGACTGTGGGAGGAAACCGGAGAACCCGGAGGAAACCCACGCAGACACGGGGAGAACATGGAAACTCCACCCAGATGGGGATTCGAACCGGGAATCCCTAGCGCTGAGAGGCGAATGTGCTAACCACTAAGCCACCGTGCCGTTATTATTATTATTATTATTATTATTATTATTATTATTATAGGCAGCACGGTGGTTTAGTGGTTTGGCACGTTCTCCTCTCAGCGCTAGGGATTCCCGGTTCGAATCCCCATCTGGGTGGAGTTTCCATGTTCTCCCCGTGTCTGCGTGGGTTTCCTCCGGGTTCTCCGGTTTCCTCCCACAGTCCAAAAACATGGATCAAGTTAATTGAAATCTCAAAATTTCCCCATATAGAGTGTGTCTGTGTGAGTGAGTGTGTGCCCAGCGATGGATTGGCGCCCTGTCCTGGGTCTATCTGCCCAGCGCCCGAGACGTTCTCCCCTGGATGGGCATGGGGAACCCCCCCGTGACCCTGATAGAGGATAAGCGGGAGATAATAAATGAATGAATTATTATTATTATTATTATTATTGTTATTATTATTATTAATCTTTATTAAAGTTAAGCCGTATTAGTGATCATTTACAGAAAACGGTGTCGTTTTAAACCCCTGTGGAACCGAACGACATCCATCATGTGTTTAAATGTCAGTGCAGCATACTCACACACACACACACATACACACTCACACACATACACAACACTTAGCACCACACTGAGTGCCCAGCATGCCAAGAGCACACAGGGCCAGTTTAATTCAGCAGAACCTGCACACCCGTGTCGAAGCCCTGGACGTCTGCCATCGGGCTAAATATGGAACGCACCAAGCACGCCTTGAAAAACACCCTGCGCTTCCCCCAACTGAAGCACAACCTCAAATAAACATATGTTAAAAACCACGGGCGATAAAAACAAATGTTTGTAGCACATACACAGCATTTCGACCGGCTTTGGAACCGTGTTCGCACTGCATGACGCTTTCGGTGTCTCTGAAATGGGTCCTATGCACAGCATCTTTAAGAGGGACGGAGATGGACCGTCCGGCCCAATTTCGTTCATTCATTTATTTTTCATTCATTCATTTTTCTTTATCTTCTGCTTATAATTCTCTACTAGTGTTGTGGGGGGTGTGTGGGGTGGGTGTGCCCATCAAGGGGAGAACGTTTCGTGCGCTGGGCAGATACACCCAGCACAGGGTTTTAATCTATTGCTGGGCACACACTCACTCACACAGACACACTCTATATGGGGCAATTAAAAGCATTTAATTGAACTTGAATCCACGTTTTTGGCCTGTGGGAGCGCACTGGAGAACCCGGAGGTAACCCACGGGGAGAACATGCAAACTTCAGCCAGATTGTGATTCGAACCTGGAATGCCCAGCGCTGAGAGGAGAACATTGGAAAACACTGAGGCAGCATGCCGCCCATCCATCCAATATTTTGGGTGGTGGGGTGGACATTCTGGGTGCTGGGCAGATACACCCAGGACAGGACGCCGATCTATCACTGGGGACACACCCATTCACTTACATAGACACAAACACCCTATATGGAGCAATTCAGAGCATTTAATTGACCTTGAATCCACATTTTTGGACTGCGGGAGCACATCAGAGAACCCGGAGGAAACCCACACAGACACGAGGAGAACATGACAACTCCACCCAGATTAGGATTCGAACCTGGATCCCCAGCTGAAAGGAGAACATACTAACTACTAAGCCAGTATGTTGATGGCAGGCTGGATTAATGATAACAACACTGCCATCTGCTGGAACGGTGAGGAACTGCATGCAACACGCAGGCGCCACATCATTACTTTAAGCCTTTTAAAAGTTCACCTCATTAAATTTTGGGGCGTTACTTTTCGAAGGAACCTTGTATAACATTATGAATATTTTGTATGTTCTCCAACGCAGGTCCATGTGATACAAATTATACGACGCGACGCCCAACCCACTACGAACGACGGCAGACCGCACCCAGCAGAGCGTCTAAAGCGTCCTACCTGGTACACGTGGGCGCCAAAGACGGCGCCGTTCTGCAGGCGCGCCTTCAGGTCCGACGGGTTCATGTCGCCGGCGGCATAGCAACACTTTAACTGGACAAGCCAAGAACAAAAGTACAACGACGAGGGGGTGGGGGGGGGTAAGGGTGGGGGGGGTAAGGGTGGGGGGGGTGAGTCTCTAAATCCCTGTTGGGTGACAGTAAGCCAAAGAATAAATGAGCTTCTCTGGCCAGCGGAGCAAAACTCAGTGGACTGGAAGCAGAGCAGAGATTTAGAGGAGACGGGAGGGAACCCAGAGAGGAGAACCGGAGAGGAGAACCCGGAGAGGAGAACCGGAGAGGAGAACCCGGAGAGGAGAACCGGAGAGGAAAACCGGAGAGGAGAACCAGAAAGGAGAACCGGAGAGGAGAACCAGAGAGGAGAACCGGAGGGGAGAAC
>JAFMOD010000435.1:472062-490837 GCA_019802435.1 Corydoras maculifer
CCAGAGAGGAGAACCAGAGAGAAGAACCAAAGAGGAGAACCGGAGAGGAGAACCAGAGGGAAGAACCGGAGAGGAGAACCAGAGAGGAGAACCGAAGAGGAGAACCAGAGAGGAGAACCAGAGAGGAGAACCAGAGAGGAGAACCAAAGAGGAGAACCGGAGAGGAGAACCAGAGAGGAGAACCGGAGAGGAGAACGGGAAAAAGAAAGAATGAGAGATGGAACAAATTCAGTCACTCGGAGAAAGACAGTGGAGAGCCAGATGAAATGGTGTCCCACAAACTCACCACAATGTCCCTGAGGGCTGTCCTGAGGACACACTCATAACCCTGCACAGGCAATGAGGACGGTACCAGCAAGGGACTCAGGTTCAGGAATCTGCTCCGGCAGATTGGCAGTGCTGGATTACCACCGAGCTGCCGTCATCCCAGATTACTCATTCATTCATTCATCCTCCACCCGGGTTGCCGGGGAGGGGGGGTGGGTGATGGGTTCTCCATCCAGGGGAGAATATTTTCGGGCGCTGGGCAGATACACCCAGGACAGGGGGGCAATCTATCAGTGTAAAACAGACACACACACTATATAGGGGCAATTTAGAGCATTCAATTTACCTTGAATGTTTTTGGACTGTGGGAGGACACCGGAGAACATGCAAACATGGATCCCCGGCACTGCGAGGAGAACATGCTAATGCACTAAGGCACAGTGCCGTCTCGTCCCAATTTCATAAAAAATAAAAATCCATTATGCTGAAGACTCCCCGATCTGGGTGGATTTGCATGTTCTCCCCCGCATCCGTGTGGGTTTCCTCCGGGTTCTCCGGTTTCCCACAGTCCAAAAACATGGATTCAAGGTCAATTGAGTGCTCTTAATTGCCCCATATAGAGTGTGTGTGTGAGAGAGGGTGTGTCCAATGCCCTGGCGCCCTGTCCTGGGTGTATCCGCCCAGCGCCCCAAACGTTTGCCCCTGGATGGGCATGGGGGACCCCCCCCCGGCAAACACTTAATGTTTAAGTATGAACAAATACTACTCTGATCTTATGAAAAGCCTTTTCAGACATGTGGAAACTGCAGAGGGGGTTATGTAGGGGGTAATGATGGGGGGAAAGTCGCCCCCTATTGGATGCCCATGGTTTTGCCCTGGACTTTCCAACACTTTACAGATGTGACATCCGAACGTCCACCCTGTTGTGTAATAAAAAACACCCCGGTTCCGTTCCCTCGTCTTCTTCTCCAACCAAATCTCGGAACGTCCCCCATTAGAGCGTGATGACCATGTATGGCAATCCAACTATTGTTTATTATTCCAGCATTTTCGTCTCCCCCTTCTTCTCCCACAACTTTCAATCTGTAGACACAATTTTCGCGGGACATGTCCGGCTGAAGCGCTGCGGCCAAGACAATTACTGAATGGAACCAGAACCGGGATGCCCTCAATGGACTTATAGAGTTTTCAATGGTTAAACACGGGTCACGTGATCACCACACGGTCTGTACATGGCTGTCCTACCCTATTGATGCTCAAGGAGGCGGAGTCCCCTATTGAACCTCGGTCCTCACAAGGTTTCCTCCTTAAAATATCAACAACACAACACTTTAAGGTGGAGGATCCCTGTCTGTCAAACTAGAATGTACAGACGCAAAGTATCCTAAGGAACGTTGTTTAATAATAAACCACAGATTAAGCACACACAACTCCCACAGACACACACACACACACACACACACACACACACACACACACACCCCACTCCACCCCCTGTGAGCGGCTTACCCCTCTTTGTCTGACCTTGTGCTAAAGCTGGCAAAGTAATGTTACACACTGCATTCCCAAAACACCCCGCTGACATGTGACCGCGCCTACGGTCCATGTTTATCGTTTGGGTTTATATTCCGGTTCGCGAGGAAAACCATGACATCAGCACCGTAATTCCACGAGACGGTCATGAGAGATGAACCACGAGGCCATCGATGTCAAACCATAATACAGTTTGAGGGGGCGGGGCCTGACATCCTCCCTGTACTATAATACAGTTCATACAGAGCCGCTCAAAAAATGTGGACTATTCTAATATATTATAATAACGGCACGGTGGCTTAGTGGTTGGCATGTTCTCCTCTCAGCGCTAGGGATTCCCGGTTCGAATCCCCATCTGGGTGGAGTTTCCATGTTCTCCCCGTGTCTGCGTGGGTTTTCTTCGGGTTCTCCAGTTTCCTTCCACAGTCCAAAAACATGGATCAAGTCAATTGAGTTCTCCAAATTGCCCCATATAGAGTGTGTCTGTGTGAGTGAGTGTGTGCCCAGAGATAGGTGGGCACCCTGTCCTGGATGTATTTGCCCAGCGCCCGAGACGTACTCCCCTGGATGGGTATGGGGAACCCCCCTCCCCTGCGACCCTAATAGAGGATAAAGCGGAAGATAATGAATGAATGAATATTATAATAATTTTCATATTTTAATTCTTTTTGTTCTCTAATAGTTTTATTCGGGTTCTTCTCCCCGTTTGCCCGATTATTTTGTCTCTCATATGAATAAGCGGCGTTCGTTTGGCGTGCACATGTCTCCGTGTATGCCGTGAGACGAGGATGAGCCCGTAATCCCGTAATGCCTGAGAACCCAATGAGTCACCTGGCAGCGTCCCGCCACGGACCGGGTTCCACACCAAGGGACGTCGGGCCGGGGTGCGTTGAGCGTGAGTGTGTATGGAGTTGGGGGTGGGAGGGGGTACAGCTGTTGAAATCCAACACTGATCAGAGGACGAATGGATTAGAAGAGAACCCTGACGGTACCGGAGCGTCATTCGGCCCTCCGTCCCACGTCCCCGTCCCCATCCCCGTCCCCAAACACGGACCCATTCACGGGACCTTCACTCGGTTCCATTCGGATTCCGAATACTGTGTGAGGTCAGCGTTGTGTACTTGCCGTGTTCCGCAATACACACACACACACACACACACACACACGTTCCTGGAGAACCTGAAGCGGCGATGAGGTCATGTGTGGCGGCGCTGCGGCATGACACAATCGAGGATTACACCACGGGCAAAATATGAACCGTAGGAAGGAAAGAGTATTTGCAACGCGGCTGAAACTCCCCTACCAAGCTACCAACGAGCAGAAGTGAGGCCCATCCTGTCTGCTGTGAGAGTGGCCAGGGTTGCGGTGGGTTCCTCATGCTCATCCGGGGGAGAACGTGTCGGGTACACCCCAGGACAGGGCGCCGATCTATCGCTGGGCACACTCATGCACTATATAAACACAGACACACTCTATATGGGGCAATTTGGAGCATTCAATTTACCTTGATCCATGTTTTTGGACTGTGGGAGGAAACCGGAGAACCAGGAGGAAACCCATGCAGACATGTAGAACATAGAAACTCCACCCCGATTGGGATTCGAACCTGGATCCTCAGCGCTGAGAGGAGAACATGCCAACCACTAAGCCACCTTATCGTCCTGGCTGATGATAATAATAATAATAATAATAATAATAATAATAATAATACATTTTTAGCAATTTTCTTCAATTAAATTGTCGAAATTTGCTGTGTGTGACGGTAACGTGAGGGCGCTGTTGAGCAGGGGGGTTAATTGGTGCACCTGATGACGCTCCGCCTGATGACATGTGCAGCCCCATGCAGCTGTGACATCACATGCAGTTTGGAGACTCCATGGACCTGGACTGGAACGGGACATTTATGGGAACATTTACCCAGTCAGCACTGGGATAGGTTCCCACAGCCCAAAAAAGGATTCTTTAATTAAGCATCTAATCAATAAATAATTTAATTAATTAATTATGGGCTGCACAATGGTTGGCATGTTCTCCTCACAGCGCCGGGGATTCCCAGTTCGGATCCCAATCTGGGTGAAGTTTCCATGTCCTCCCCGTGTCCGCGTGGGTTTCCTCCGGGTTCTCCGGTTTCCTCCCAGGGTCCAAAAACATCTCCAAATTGCCCCATATAGAGTGTGTGTCTGTGTGAGAGTGTGTGTGCCCAGCAATAGATTGGCGCCCTCTTCTGGGTGTATCTGCCCAGTGCCCAAAACGGGTTTCCATGTCCTCCCTGTGTCTGCGTGGGTTTCCTCCTACAGTCCAAAAAACATGGATCAAGGCCAATTGAGTTCTCCAAATTGCCCCATATTGAGTGTGTGTGTGTGTGTGTGAGTGTGTGCCCAGCGATAGATTGCCATCCTGTCCTGGGTGTATCTGCCCAGCGCCTAGGATGTTCTCCCCTGGATGGGCATGGGGAACCCCCATGCCCATCCACCCCCACCCCCACCCCCACGACCCTAGTATAGGATAAAGTGGAAGCTAATAGATGGATGGATGGAATTGATTAATTATAGAGCTGTTTATATCGAAACATGTGACCTGGTGACCCATCCATGCTCACCAGACGTTTATTTTATTCTACTCTATTTTATTTTATTCTATTTTCAGGATGTAGTACTGAATAGAAGCGCAGCGTGAACCTTGGCAGAACGCTCCGTGTACATGTATGTGTGTGAGGGGGTGTTTCCTGGTGTGTGGAGGCATTCTGGAGGAAGGCCAGGGCAGGAGTTGGCAGGAAGCTCTGACCTTGAATCTTGTCTCATTAGCAGCCAAAAAAAAAAAAAAAAAAAAAATACCAAGTGCACTGTAAAGCAAAGCCTCTCCCAGCTCCATCAGGAGGAAAAAATGCGTCTCCACCTTTTAAAAAAATGGTTGGGATGGACGAGAGACGCCGGGTGACCTATTTGGATGAAGGACAGTGTGCTGTTTACATGAGTGTGAATGACAGCCACAGCCGTGTCACATGACTCACATGGCACCTCCGCATATGCACTCCGTCTTTCCATAAATAATGTAACGCCGTGGCTCTCTCTCTCTCACTCTCTCTCACTCTCTCTCGCCCGGCCGTGTTAGTTTGAGCATGACGTAATGCTCCAGCCCTGTTTTCCAGCGGCGGCGAGGCCCTTCTTCCCGTTCTACTCTGATCATCAGTGACCCAGAACTGAATCTAGAGCTCTGCTGCCGTGGGAGGAAATGGTTTTCATCCCGTGCCGGCTCGAATGGATCTTCAGAAATGATGGAAACTTGTGACATCATCACTCCCCGTGCAGATGAGCGCTATTACCTGCACCTCCACACTGCCTCCGACACGTGGGAGCCTTGTTGACATTTTGCCCGGAACGTTCTTGTTTCCTCAGTTGAGTTAAAATTACTGTAAACAATTAACGATGAAGGGCGGCACAGTGGCTTAGTGGTTTAGCACATTCGCCTCTCAGCGCTGGGGATTCCCGGTTCGAATCCCCATCTGGGTGGAGTTTCCATGTTCTCCCCGTGTCTGCGTGGGTTTCCTCCGGGTTCTCCGGTTTCCTCCCACAGTCCAAAAACATGGATCAAGTTAATTGAATTCTCAAAATTGCCCAATTTAGAGTGTGTATGTGTGAGTGAATGTGTGCCCAGCGATGGATTGGCGCCCTGTCCTGGGTCTATCTGCCCAGCGCCCGAGACGTTCTCCCCTGGATGGGCATGGGGAAACCCCACCGCGACCCTAATAGAGGATAAGCGGAAGATAATGAATGAATGAATGAATTAACGATGAATAGAATTTTTTTTTACAGCAGGATAATGATCCTAAACACCCTTTCCTGAACATCGCCAATTGTCCTCACAGTCCTCACAGTTTGTTGTTAGACCCCAACGTCATTTAAACCCTAACCCTAGAATTGAAACCTGGACATTCTTACACATAGGAGCACATTTCTTAATTACCTTCCTAATAACGCGATTCAGTCTAATTAAAGCTCCCCAGAGAAGCCTCCTGGAGGATTCGCCGTGAATATGCATCGTTATCATATTTTAGACCCAGACACTTTCCATGCAAGTCAAATGAGCCCGAGATTATATTCAATCCTCCGGATAGAGGAGTGCTTATTATCACATATTAACATTATATACATCAGGCATCGCCGCGCTTTAATGCATCAAAAGAAAACGGAATAAAAAACAATTTTAAAAACCCAAAGTAATTGAGGTTTGAATAATAAATGAGTTCTCCAAAAATCCCGGCGCTCTCCTTCCGTCATCCGATCGGCCCGGACTCCACTCCGCTCGGTGTTTGTGTGTTAGCGGGGTGTCATTTAGACCCGGTCTTAAAAAAGCAAGTCATAAACTGGCGGGGAATCAAAAGTGCTTTTAAGAGGTGACGGGGTAATAAATAGAGGGTGAGACGGTCTGACGGGATAAAGGCGGCGCACGGCGGGATATTTTTGTGGCTCCATAGTTAACCAGGTCTATTAAAATTAATTAGTTGCTGGTTCTTACGCGCATGTTTTCAGACTATTTTCAGACTCACAGTCCGAAGCTGCCTGGCACCGGACTCATCTTGTGAGCGAGACTTTCTGTCCGATTTTCCACCACTAACTGGATGTTTTTGGTGGTTTTGATGCAAGCTACCATTATGTATAAACTCCAAAGATCAGTGTGAGAAATTCCCAGGAGAACTGCAGCTACAGAGGCCCTTAAAGTAGCCGGTCTGGTGCCAACAATCATGCAAAAGACTCATGTCACATAAATGGCTAACTGGATAATTGCACGAATGCATAATTGTACATAATTACGCCTGAATCAAAAGCTCTAGGGTTCAAGGGTCGGTCGTGGTGTGTGTCTAATCACAGTGCTGAGGTCAGTAACGTTTCCTGTGGGTTTTCTCTGGGTCAAAGCTCACTAGCTGAAAGCACAGCTAAAGATCGATGAATACTCTTACTGACCACGGTTCCCAGGACCGCCTTTAACCCACCAGCAGCCCTGATCTGAATAAAGAACGTTTGTATTTATAATAATACTAAGTATGTTGGAACCGGACCAAAGAAGAGTAGATTTCGTGATGACGGTGTCCCTCGAATCGCTTGGCCAGTCCTCATGGCTTGCAGGATAAAAGAAATACGATGAGAATGACGGCGAGCCTCACTCAGAGTAGATGAGGCCGCACACTTCTCAGGGCAGATGGGCGGCAGAAAGTCAACCACACCACATCACGGTAACCAAGGAAACGCAATTCTCAAGGCGCTCGGATAGGAACATCTTTTAAAAAAGACCAAAGGAAAGAAAAAAGAAACACTCATGCCTGATCACAGCAAAGACAAACGACGTGTGCGGCGTCCAGCGACCTGCTTTATCCAGCTTCATTCAGAAGGTTAAAAACATATATAACGTCTAACATCAAAGCCAACACAGGAGTCACCATGAGGTGTTAGGGTTCCATGTTTTCAGCGTCCCTAAATGGCATCCCGACACTGAAAATCCCTTTCCGTAATTACTACTTGCTCTGTCTGGCAGACAAATTTACACACAGACTATCAATTATACCTAACAAGAGCCCATTAATGCCACAATGAAGATTACTGCTGCGTGGTAAAATAACATTTGTTACAGGGATCTCAGGGACCGCTGGGAAAAAAGACGCGACAAAAGGGAAAGAAAGGGGATGCAAAATCCTGCACTTCAGGTCTATCAACGCAGACAACACAGCCGAGAGGTGACGAAATCTGTTTTATGAGTGTGTGTATCTTTAAGCAGGCATGGTTGGAACTGATTTCCCTCCGGCAGCGAGCCAGAAATAGGGATGTGCATAGATGATTGTAGCTCAAATGATGATGACGAGCAAATCTCCCGTGCTTAGAGCTGCCGCGCTTCTAAACGCTTAGCCGCGATCGAGAATAATCAGAAGTCAAAGTGACAGCGGGGCAGTGTGGCAGTAATTGAGCACCAGTTTGTCAATTGGAGGCGGAGGCAGGAAGTCAGGGAGGTGAGGAGACTCGGCGGAATCTTTGGTCCGACGCAGATCAGTGTACAAATTCATACTATTGTTTATCATCTGTAGACATATGGGTCGGTGGAACGTGTTAAATGCACCATCAGAAACATGACTCTTAGGGTACGGAGTGTAAATTTTATTAATGAGGTATTGTAAGGAACGTATTTGGCGTGCCTCTATAGAACTATATGACGTAGAGTATTCAATTGGACCGTGTTTTTGTTATTGTAGGAGGACTTGCCCAATTTATAACAAGAAATACATTTCTAATAATAATTTGTAATACGTTTCTTCCAAGACCTATTCAAAAATATTAATTTTGTTTAATTGTATTTTTTAAATCTGAAGCTAACATTTATTGTTACATTTACCTTCCTCGCATTGTTTTGCATCAATTTGCATCACTTTATACTTCATCATCACGGTTCAGTTATTTGACAAAATATAATTCAGCTACACTATTTAATGTGAACTATACATCCATCCATTATCTTATGCTTTATCCTCTATTAGGGTGGGGGGGGGTTACCATGCCCATCCATGGGAGAACGTTTCGGGCTCTGGGCAGATACACCCAGGACAGGGCGCCAATCTATCGCTGGGCACACACTCACTCACACACACACACACACACACACACTATATGGGGCAATTTGGAGAATTCAATTGACCGTGATCTGCGTTTTTTGGCTGTGGGAGGAAACTGGAGAACCCGGAGAAAACCCACGCGGACACGGGGAGAACATGGAAACTCCACGCAGATTGGGATTCGAACCGGGAATCCCCAGCGCTGAGAGGAGAATGTGCCAACCGCTAAGCCACCATGCCGCCCTCCATCTATCCAACCTTTCCTGTTTAATTATCGGTATTATATATTTATTAGTATTGACTACCATACCAGATAATTGAAAGCCATTCATTTAATTAAACACGTCGTTTAGCAGTAACACTTGCTCCTCCGTACCCATCACCAGACGCTGAGCGTTTTATTTTGAACATAAAATAATGTAGATGAGCTAGGAGTCAAGTCATATTAATCTTTGTCTGGCTACCATGGAAACAGTTTGGTTGCGGCAAAGGATCAGCCTGTGGTCTATTTTTATCAGCGCAAAGAGGTGCACATGCCACACTGTCTCTCTGCCACGACCAGGGCCGTGAGGGTCTCCACCTTTTTCGGTCAGCCTATAAACCCCTGAACACGTATTTTATTAGTTCACCACGTCGAGATCTATTTGAAATCAGTGTAATATTCTCGCTGGGGTGTGGCACGGTGGCTTAGTGGTTGGCATGTTCTCCTCTCAGCACTGGGGATTCCCGGTTCAAATCCCAATCTGGGTGGAGTTTCCATGTCCTCCCTGTGTCCGTGTGGATTTCCTCCGGGTTCTCTAGTTTCCTCCCACAGTATAAAAACACGGATCAAGGTCAATTGAATTCTTCAAATTGCCCCATATAGAGTGTATTTGTGTGAGTGAGTGTGTGCCCAGCGATAGATTGACCCTGTCCTGGGTCTATCTGCCCAGCGCCCGAGACGTTCTTCCCTGGATGGGCATGGGGAACCCCCCCGCGACCCTAATAGAGGATAAAGCGGAAGATAATTGATGGATGGATGAATATTCTCACTGGGTAAATGCTGGGAGACACCCAGATGAGGTTACCAGTCCATACCAGACATGCCAAACACACAGGAAGGACCCTGCTTAGCTACCTAAGGGACTGAACGTTCTGAGTGATGACCCCCTGCAAGAAGTCCTCTGATTCTCCCTACAAGGAAAATTCGATGGGTAAACTGGACTGTCTCCGTCAGTGCATTCCTGGTGCTTGTCCCAAACCGGGATAAAACGAGGGCTTGCTTTAGGGACATCGGGTGTAAAACTGTGCCAAACTAAACATATAGATCTTTTCGCCGTGGTGACCCTTAAAGGGAACGGCCGACAGAAGAAATTAATGATGGGGGACTGACGGACGAATTCAGCAGGGCCCATTAAACACAGCTTTATTAGTTGCACCCTCAAGTGTACTGTCGCGATTCTAAATGCATCACCCGTCTTTATTATGAAGTACTTACCACCGGCACTCGGCTGGCGATGACAAATTAGCAGCATTTAAGGTAAACACACTAGGCAGGTTGATCCGACGTTCTTCGGAAAGTTGAATTTATTTTAGAATTGGTGATTCAGCAGGCACTTGACTTATCGTTGAAGTGTCTCTGAAGACGCCGGCCAACTGCTGAATCATACACTGACTCGTTAGAGCCCAGCAGTGTTTGTATCTCTGTTAATCAATGGAGGGCACGGAGGACGAGCTCTCAGGCTGCGGGGGAGATGAAAAGGACACAGAACACTGACACCCACATTCGCTTACCCACCCAAACCACCAGAGTCTGAGTATCAGAGCTCAGGGAAGACCCCAATCTGCCAGGAAATATAGGGCAGAGACGGGGACACGGACAAAGACAGGGAGAAGACACTTCTGCTTCAGGTATAGTGTCTAATTAACCAGACCATAACCATAATTAAACCAAGCAACACAGACTAACAAAGTGATAATGAGGTCCAAACGGAGCTGAAGAGGACGACAGGTCCAAACGGCATTGATGAGCACAACAGGTTCAAAGGAAGCTAAAGAGGACACATGGTCCAAATGGAGCCCAAAAGGACAACAGGTCCAAATGGCACTAAAGAGGAGAATAGGTCCAAACGGAGCTGAAGAGGACCACCGGGCCAAACAGAGCTGAAGGGGAGAACAGGTCCAAATGGCACTAAAGAGGACAACAGGTCCAAATGGAGCTAAAGATGGGAAACGGTCCAACAAAATTAAAGAGGAGAAACGGTCCAAATGGAGTGAGTCCAAACGGCATTAATGAGGACAACAGGTCCAAATGGAGCTTAAGAGGACAACAGGCCCAAACGGCATTAATGAGCACAACGGGTTCAAAGGATGCTAAAGAGGACACATGTTCCAAAAGGACAACAGGTCCAAATGGAGCCCAAAAAGACAACAGGTCCAAACTGAGCTAAAGATGAGAACAGGTCCAAACGGGACTAAAGAGGAGAACAGGTCCAAACGGGACTAAAGAGGAGAACCAGTCCAAATGGAGCTAAAGTGGAGAACCGGTCCAAACTCTGTACAGAACTTATTTGTCGTCCTGACCGTAAAGGTTCAGTGATTAATAAACCGTCCGTTGATGTCGTCGTGTGGACACTCGCTGTTCTTACGGTTTTATTAATATATTTTAATTCTCAGCTGAACTCCAGCTATTCATCAGACCCTGAAACGGGCCGAGCTGAGATTCACTCCAGATTCTGCTGAGTCACTGCTGCATTTTGGGTAAAACACCTATTAATGCTGCTCTGATTCAGCGGTGAGCGCCCGCCCTCGATTGAATTACGATATCCACTAACGATTCGTTTCATTTACAAGACTTTATATTAAATGAGGAGGTAATTACTCCAACATCAAAAAGGTGGATGATTAAAACGGGGAGTCCAGCCTGGTGCTTATGATGTGGACCTGCATTAGGGACGTCATGGGGTTTTATTAATCACGTCAGCGTTTAATTAATCCGAAACGCAGCCACAGGCTCAAATTCAAGTTTCAAATTTCATATAATAAAAAGATGTAGAGGGCGGCACAGTGGCTTAGTGGTTTGGCACGTTCTCCTCTCAGCGCTAGGGATTCCCGGTTCGAATCCCAATCTGGGTGGAGTTTCCATGTTCTCCCCGTGTCCGCGTGGGTTTCCTCCGGGTTCTCCGGTTTTCTCCCACAGTCCAAAAACATGGATCAAGTCAATTAAGTTCTCCAAATTGCCCAATATAGAGTGTGTGTGTGTGTGAGTGAGTGAGTGTGTGCCCAGCGATAGATTGGCGCCCTGTCCTGGGTGTATCTGCCCAGCACCCGAAACATTCTCCCCTGGATGGGCATGGAGAACCCCCCCCACTGCGACCCTAATAGAGGATAAAGTGGAAGACAATGGATGGATGGAGAAGATGTAGGAATTAAATAATATTATGTAATTTCAAGGGGCGGCACAGTAGCTTGGTGTTTAGCATGTTCTCCTCTCAGTGCTGGGGATTCCCGGTTTGAATCCCAGTCTGGATGAATTTGCATCTTCTCCCCGTGTCCGCGTGGGTTTCCTCCGGGTTCTCCGGTTTCCTCCCACAGTCCAAAAACATGGATGAAGGTCAATTGAATTCTCCAAATTGCCCCATATAGAGTGTGTGTGTGTGAGTGAGTGTGTGTCCAGTGATTGGCGCCCTGTCCTCTGCACAGCGCCGGAAACATTCTGGGAAACCCCTCCGTGACCTCAGTAGAGGACTAAGCGGAAGATAACGAATGAATGAATGTAATTTTAAACGCATGAGTCCTGCATGAGGTCCGTCCGTCCGTCTGTCCGTATGAAACCATGGAAACGTCGAGGCCGTTTCTTCAGGCCTTTCTGCAGGAATGACGATTAAAATGTCCCGGTTATCAACATTCTCATGCATTTAAACCAAGACGACGACAAAGTGCAGGTAGCGCCTCAGAATTGACACGACGCGGAAAATGCGCGAAAAGTGTCGCCGCCCTACGGGAAAAAAAAAAAATCTAACACAGAGTGTCACATAAACCATAACACCAGGTATTTTAGGGAGATGAATGCTAGTGATAAACACTCGCACAATAAAGCGAATTTAGGGGGCTGTTGGGTACTAAAGTATGAGGAAACGCCGAGTCATGGGGGCACGCGCACATAAATTACAGTCACACAAAGACGGTCTGAAAATAGCCGAGCTCAGCTTCTGTCAGACAGGGTGGGACCGGCAGGAAGAGCACTCTCGTGTTTCACACACACACACACAAACACACACACACACACACACACACACACCGAGTTCCACGGTGCATCACCCCACAAAGGAACCCAAGGCTACACTAACAGTAACCACTCGCATTAACTCGGATTGCAATATTAATCCCAGGGGAGGCTTTTATTTTGGAATTGGCGTCTCCTGGGGGGGGCATGGCGATGTTTCGGCAGGATCTTCACCTGACCGGTCGTTACCATGTCGGTCGTTTCGGAGCGGCGGCCTCAGCTGGGGAGCGGTCCCTTTAGATCGGAGCCACGAGGGGACAGGGATTAAAATGTTGCCGAAGAAACTGGACTCCACTTGTTACAGCATCACTGGACCAAGTCTCACACACACACACACACACACACACACACACACACACTAAAATAAACCATCAGTAGGGTATGAAACGTTACCCTGATCAATACGTCGTTACTGCTGTTTAATTAAACCCGGACTGCAGTGTGGAAAGAGAAACGTGAAAATAACATTTATTCATTCATTATCTCCCGCTTTATCCTCTATTAGGGTCGTGGTGGGGTTCCCCATGCCCATCCAGGGAAGAACGTCTCGAGCGCTGGGCAGATAGACCCAGGACAGGGCGCCAATCCATCTCTGGACACACACTCACTCACACAGACACACTCTATATGGGACAATTTTGAGAATTCAATTAACTTGTTCCATGTTTTTGGACTGTGGGAGGAAACCGGAGAACCCGGAGGAAACCCACGCAGACACGGGGAGAACATGGAAACTCCACCCAGATGGGGATTCGAACCGGGAACCCCTAGCGCTGCGAGGCGAACGTGCCAAACCACTAAGCCACCGTGCCGCCCGAAAATAACATTTAAAATAAATAAATAATTACAAACAAAATGCTGGAACTATTATTAATACTCCTGCTAACACTATCAATACTACAACTGCTACTAGTATCCATACTACTGCCAATTCAAACATAACTATACTACTTCCACCATGACAATTAATAAAGTACCATTAGTTAATCAATCACAATACAGTATACTACTTCAACCACTACTATACTACTTCCACCATTACTATACTCCTTCTACCATGATGATTAATAAAGTACCATTGGCTACTCAATCAATAAATAATACTACTATACTACTTTCACTACTACTATACTACTTCTACCATTACTCTACTCCTTCTGCCATGACAATTAATAAAGTACCATTGGCTAATCAATCAATAAATAATACTACTATACTACTTCTACCACTACGTACTATACTACTTCTTTCATGACAATACTACTGCTATACTACTTCTACCATTACTCTACTCCTTCCACCATGACAATTAATAAAGTATCATCAGCTAATCAATCAATAAATACTACTACTATACTACTTTCACTATTACTACAGTATACTACGTCTACCACTACTATACTACTTCTGCCATGACAATTAATAAAGTATCATCAACCAAACAATCAATAAATAATACTGCTATACTACTTCTACCACTTTACGTACTATACTACTTCTTTCATGACAATACAACTGCTTTACTACTTCCACCATGCCAATTAATAAAGTATCATCAACCAATCGATCAATAAATTCTACTGCTCTACTAGTTCCACCATTACTATACGACTTCCACCATTTCAATACTACTGCTATACTACTTCTACCACTACGTACTATACTACTTCTTTCATGACAATACTACTGCTATACTACTTCCATCATCACTATACGTCTTCTTACAATGACAGTTAATAAAGTACCATCGACCAATCCATCAGTACATAACACTGCTATTAAAAATGTTACAATACTACTGCTCTATCACGTCTACCATCTCCACACTGATTCCACCCCGACCATACTTCCACTACCGCTAATATAATTTTTGCGACGGCAAATCCTCCTCAGCTCACAGCGTGTCATAGAGAATCATAACGAGGACGAGGAGGACGAGCAGCGTCTCTACGTTCTTTAATCTTCTCTCTCGTGACCGGAGCGTCTATAATACTGTCTTAATGCGCGTGGACCTGCTGCTACCGTCGGTTACTCTGGATCTCCCTGAGCTGTCAGAGCCATTCATTTTTGCGACTGACCCACACACACCTCCCCCCCACCCCCCCCCCCCCCCCCCCCCCCCCCCCCCCCCCCCCACCTTTCAGTCAGCAGTTTCATTGACAGCACTGCTGAGATTCTCACTTTCTCTGCCGGCTGCAGACGCTGCACTCTGCCTCCGTCCAGGTGAGAGCCTCGAAAACACAGAGCTATCCATCAGCGGTCACTTCTCGCGGTCACGTGACTGAAGGGCCCCTGCGGGCCGGACCCGGGCCACGAGCCGGCTCCTTATCGTCTTAAAGTTACAGTGAGTGTGTGTGTGTGTGTGTGTGTGTACAGTTTACTTCTTTTTCTGCAACACACTGAACTGTATTTAATGCTGACTGCGGTTGAATAGTTCTCTTCCATGGTCCAATGCTTTTCCCTGGCATTTTTAGAGGTACACCCCTCCACCGCCCCCCCCCCCCCCATTCACACACTTGTCTATAAATAGAATGCTCTTAGCTTCATCTCTTTTTTGTCCAGCAGGAGGAATTGGGTAAATGAAGTTTTGATGATTCAAATCTGGGGCAGTTAGCTGGAGGCAGGCTGCAGGGGTCGCCACAGGTACAGCGAACCCACAGGGTGCCACCTTTTTTGGTCTCCAACTCCCATTCAGGGCCATTTCCTACATTTGGGGGCCCCATACAAAATGACCAAATGTTACTTCTGTAAATATCAAAGGTGATATGTAAATGGGACGGCATGGTGGCTTAGTGGTTGGTATGTTCCCCTCTCAGCGTTGGGGATTCGCGGTTTCGAATCCCCATCTATGGATGTTCTCCCCGTGTCCGCGTGGGTTTCCTCCGGGTTCTCCAGTTTCCTCCCACAGTCCAAAAACATGGATTTAAGGTCAATTTGAATTTTCTAAATTGCCCCATATAATGACTGAATAAATAATTATGCGAATGCAAACATTCGAAACGAAACAACCCCATCCTGTGCAAGAAAAGCACATATTCATTACAAAAAAAAAACTTTTACAGAACCCAAGTTGTGTATTAATTTTACGAATCTAATGGGTGGGACCTTCTTAAGGGGGATTGTGATGACAAAACTTAAAGAGACATTCTATAAGCTATAAGCATTCTATTCAGTCTATAAGCAGTCATTGTCTTAGGGGCCCTAGGCCAGCTCGGAACCTTGGGCAATTGATTGGTTTTCTTGCCCCTATTTTTTCTTTAACTTTGGAGGGTATTTGATAAATCAAAGGCATATTTGTGTCAGATACCTGGCAATCATTGCTTCGGTTTGCTTCAAGGGCATTTAGAGGGGGGCATTCTCATGGTTCAGAGGTCGAGTCTGTGTGTACGCCACTGAAGTGCCCTAACGCTCACTCTGAACATAAAGCAATCATTTCCAAAGCTTACGAAAATGAGTAGCTGTCACAAACAAACCGTATAAAACGAGAAGAGAGTCAAGAGCTGAGATTTAACTCAGGTTTGCGCTCTCTCCTGCGGCACACAGCGGGAATTATTTTTATGTGGAGTTGCGTCTACAGCAGGAAAATCCGTGATCGAGCTGCCAGCTGATACCTGAACATCAATCTCTTTCCATTTAATAAATCAGTTTCACTTTTCCAGAGTTCAGACCTGAAGTTCGGAATCTCATCCCTTTTCCCCGAGTCTGGTTTTTCAGTTTGGACGTCAGCGTTCTTTCTGTTTTGTTCCCTTTGCAAAATACAAACGCGTGTACTGATACATGAACTCAGTCTGAAAGTCAATGGACTCGATACTACAGGCCTGAGAAGAAAACGTCCCCAAAACCAACTGCTGCGAGGGTTTACAGAACGTAGAGCAAGAACTGAAAGGCCAGAAAATATATCCATTCTTTCAAAAGGTTGTCTCTGAATTCTGTCTTGTGTAAACGTATATTTTACGTTTCCAATGCAACATGGAAACGCCACCCAGACTGGGATTCGGCTATGGATGCCCAGTGCTGAGAGGAGAACATGCTAACCACTAAGCCACCCTGCCACCGAAATTCATTCATCCATTCATTACCTTCCGCTTTATCCTCTATTAGGGTCGGGGGGGTTCCCCATGCCCATTCATGGGAGAACGTCTCGGACGTTGGGCAGATACACCCAGGACAGGGCGCCAATCTATCACTGGACACACACTCAGACACACTCTATATGGGGCAATTTGGAGAACTCAATTGACCTTGATCCTTGTTTTTGGACTGAGGGAGGAGACCGGAGAACCCGGAGGACACCCATGCAGACACGGGGAGAACATGGAAACTCCACCCAGATGGGGATTCGAACCGGGAATCCCTAGTGCTGAGAGGCAAACGTGCCAAACCACTAGGCCACCGTGCCACCCATGTGTCAATCAATTACATATTAATTAAATGCTGTGCTTTATTATCAGCTCTAACTGCCTTCCTTGTCTGTTTCTTTTGAGGTGTGACCGGCTTCCTGGAGGTGGAGTCAGATCTTCATCCATGGCTCTGCTGACGAATACTGGATGGAACCTGAATATTAATTGGACTGGCGGTCCTGCAGGACGCCCCCTAATGGTTAGAGTTTTTCCATTTTTTAAATATCTCTACACGGCTGTCCTACATTGTTGTTGCTGCCTGGCCGCTCAAGGAGGACAAGTCCCCCACTGAGTCTTGGTCCTCCCAAGGTTTCTTCCTTAAATAACAACATAACAGGGAGCTTTTTCTTGCCACTGTTGCTTCGGCTTGCTATTTTGGGGTTTAAAGGCTTTTCATTCTGTAAAGCTGCTTTGTGATGATGTACTGATGTAAAAAGCTCGACAGAAATAAAATAACTTGAAGCCACTCTGCTGCCGAAATTATTACTTTGAATATATATTTAATGACATTTCTATTTGATGTTTGATTTATGTAATTATGTACACTTTAGTGATATATGTCTACGTATTTATATATATTTTAATAGACACCAGAATAAGGTTTTTTGGACGTCCTGGGTCAGTGATTTCATTTTTATTAATACCCGACTGATATGATGTATGTTTATACATTAAATCTGCACTAACACCTTTAGATAACCTTGATAGTTTTACTTAATGTTTTACTTAAAGCAAATGTTTACATTATTTCATCTTTTTATTATTATCATTATTATTATTATTATGCTTATTATTATTATTATTATGGTGGCGGCACGGTGGCTTAGTGGTTTGGCACGTTCTCCTCTCAGCTCTAGGGATTCCCGGTTCGAATCCCCATCTGGGTGGAGTTTCCATGTTCTCCCCGTGTCTGCGTGGGTTTCCTCCGGGTTCTCCGGTTTCCTCCCACAGTCCAAAAACATGGATCAAGTCAATTGAGTTCTCCAAATTGCCCCATATAGAGTGTGCCTGTGTGAGTGAGTGTGTGCCCAGCGATGGATTGGCGACTTTCCTGGGTGTATCTGCCCAGCGCCCGAAGCGTTCTCCCCTGGATGGGCATGGGGAACCTAATAGAGGATAAAGTGGGTACTAATGAATGAATGAATTATAATAAGTATTATTATTATTACCATCATTATAGTAGCTTTATCTGTTTGTCTGTGTATCTGACTAATTCATTTAAAAAATATAAATTAATTAACTATCCATCCATCCATCATTTTTGCTTTATCCTCTACTAGGGTCATGGGGTGGGGAGAGGGTGGTTCCCTATGCCCATCCAGGGGAGAACGTCTCGGGCAGATACACCCAGGACAGGACGCCAATCTATCGCTGGGCACACACTCACTCACACACTCTATATGGGGCAATTTGGAGAACTCATTTGACCTTGGTCCATGTTTTTGGACTGTGGGAGGAAACCGGAGAACCCGGAGCAAACCCATGCGGACACGGGGAGGACATGGAAGCTCCACCCAGATTGGGATTCGAACCTGGGAATCCCCAGCGATAAGAGGAGAAAATGACAACCACTATTAGGCCCTCAATTAATTAACTAATAAGTGGTAATTAATTATTTTAGTTTTTTATGGACAAATTGCCCATTTTCTACCAAATTCAGACTTCACAAGCAGAATTGATTTAGCATATGGAAATAGGATACGATTTTTAAAAAAA
>JAFMOD010000435.1:495953-514777 GCA_019802435.1 Corydoras maculifer
AACCACTAAGCCACCATGCCACCCTATAGAAAATACAATACAATAAAATAATGCAATATAAAAATAACCCGGAGGAACCCCACGCAGACATGGGGAGAACATGCAAACCACCCAGATCGGGGTTCGAACCTGGACTCCCTAGTGCAGAGAGGAGGACCTTGTAAGCACTGTGCCGCCTGAACGACAACAAAGTCTTTAATAGGTTAAATTTTATTGCCGTTTCAGAAAACGGAGACGTTTCGGACGGCGAGGCGTATCCCATGGACATATGGCACGTCCTCTCCGCCTACATCCGCCCCGAGGACGTCTGCAGGTTCGCGCTGATCTGCCGGAGCGCCTGGACGGTCACCTGCACGGCGGCGTTCTGGACGCGACTCTATAAGAGGTACGTCGTCGCGTGCGGTGCGGGTCGGACGCGTCCACCTTCCAATATGCGCTCCTCACACCCGTTCCCGCCCCTCGCCCAGACACTACAGCCTCGAGGCGGAGCTGCCCCTCCGCTTCCAGCCCGACGCCGTGTCGCAGATGCGCTGTCTCCGCGCTCGCGTGATCCGCGCCCTCTTCCACCTTTACGAGCCCTTCAGCCTGCGAGTGTCCCGCTCGCCGCCGCTTCCCGAAATCACTCCCGGCACGCTGCTGAACTCCAAGGTCAGTCCCGCCACTGCCACCGCCGCCGCTGCCTTCGGTACGATCGGGAGTCCGCGCCGTGAACTTCCTCTGCCTCTCACCTTTATCCCGGTTTTTTTACCCCCCTCCCCCCTCAGTGTTTGCTGTTTTGGGTCAACAAGGCGACGGGAAGTCGAGCCGAACCCATGTGGGAGTTCAACTTCAAGTTCGTCAAGCAGGTAACATTTTTTTTTATTTATTTATTTTTTTACCTTCCTTCTCCGAATTTACCGTATTTTCCGGACCATAAGACCCACCGTACTATAAGGCGCAGTCTGAATTAGGGACTCTATTTCTGTACGGTACTTATTCTGTACAGCAGTGTATTATAAGACACTCGCTAAAACATACGATCTACAAGAAAAGTAAAGGATGTAAAACGCTGATTTATAATTGAAGTTTATTCTACTACTTGATAAAACACACATTATTTTAATCCTCTTCTCCCACAAATCCATCAGTGTCCTCGTCTTCTGTGTCTGAATTAAAAAGCTGTGTCTCTATCGATCACTCCGGTGTCCCCCCTCATCGATGTCTGAGTCCGTCTCGTCGCCGGCCGGCTGTTCAGCGACGATGCCGGCTTTCGTGAAAGCTCGGACGACGGTCACAGCAGAACCCTCAGCCCAGACGTCCACAATCCATTCACAGACGGTGGTGTAACTCGCCCCGCCGCCGCCTCCCGAGTTTTAGTAAACGTGTGTTCACCGTCTATCATCCATCGCTCCCACGACGCCCGCAACTTTACTTTAAACGCCCGTTTACGCCGATGTCCAGCGGTCGGAGTTCTTTATTTAATCCTCCCGGAATGACGGCGAGCTGCCAATTAATTTTCTTCACTCTTTCTGTGAGATGAGCGCGCATGGAGTCACAGATCAGCAGGGACGGCGGTGTGTGGAAAACACCACCCGGTCGCACAACAACACTTTTATAGAATTTGAAACTCAGTCCACATATAAGGCGCACCGGATTATAAGGTTTCTGGGAAAATTTTCGGCTTTTAGGTGCGCCTTATAGTCCAGAAAATACGGTAATCGTGGCGGTATTTGATTTCAGCCGACCAAGATGAAGAACGGCCTCGGCCTGGCGCTTCCGCGCCAATACGAGGACGTCCACGCCAACCCCGACTCGGACTGCTACCTGCTGCGCGTCACCACCCTCAACTTCATCTTCACGTCCGTCGTCATGGGCATGACGCTCACCCTGGTGAGAGGGGAACGGGGCGGGTGTGTGTGTGTCCTTCTAAATGAACAACGGGGTCTCATTAAACATGCCCTCTGTCCTCTGTCTCCAGTTCACCATCAACGTGAGCAGCGACATGCGGCACCACCGGGTGCGGCTGGAGTTCCACGACTCGCCCCCGCTGCGCGGGCGGAGGCAGAAGCTGCACGGCGAGCAGGGGGTGCAGGTGGTGCTCGACCCCGTCCACAGCGTACGTCTCATGGACTGGTGGCATCCGCAGTTCCCCATGTCCGCCTTCACTTAGGGCCGAGCGGGGTCCTCCGACGGCGCAGAACGCCGGATCTGATGGAGCGTTCTTTGTTTTTTTTTGTTTTTTTTGTTTTTTTTTTTGCGCATGTTGCCGTGCCGCTCTAAAGACGTACGCGGCGTTTAGACGTTCGGATGCTGTGCGGATTTGGACTCATTAACGTAGAATATTCCGTATTTAAACCCCATCCTTGCGAATTTATAAACGGACAGATTCACGACGTACTGACCTGGAGATTGGTTACCAGGTGGACACCTTTATCCGGAATAGTGTCTTCACCTGGAACATAGTCACCTGGGACACTACACGTGCGTAAAATGACTTCGGCCTGGTCCCTCCCCCTCATATAAATATATATATTTGGTGTGAATTAATCTAATCCGCAGATCCATCATTATTTTTACTTCAGCTCGCTCTCTGTTGCAGGTGAAATGATATATTTTTGATTTTTGATTTTTTCCTGTATGAACTATTTCATTTTAAGGTTTGTGTTTAGAATCCGAGGAATTAATTGCGATCTCAAACCCACGTGAGCGCCCCCACTCCTCGTCTTTTGCCATTTTTAGACGAACGATATAATCAGTAACTCGTCATAAGCGTGAAATCATTCATACTGGTGTGTATTTAATATTAAAAATTTCTTGACTCACAGACCTCAGATCCCGTTTTAGTCCCGTTTTGTGGCTGGTGGATTTATAGAGCGGGGATAAATTAAGCCTGACTTGAAGTAGGCAGTTCGACGAAATACAGATTTCTGCTTACGATGTGTAGACTTGGCTCTTGTTGGTTAGATTTTATTTTCACGCCCTGAACTACAGTTAATTATTCTGTACGACGGGTTGTAGAAATTAAATACATTAAATAAATTTAGGACAATTAAGGAAAGTTTTTAATTTTTTTTTATTTTAAGTTGCTGCACTTTATGTAAATGAGGTTTTTTTTTTTTTTTTGCGTTTTCTCTCTTTGTGTTGCAGCGAGACTTCAGTAATGATGACGTAATAAACAGAACACACTTCATAACCTCACTGTCTTTATTTTAATTCATGTTCGTAACGAGTTTTTGGAGGCGTTTCTGTATTTAAAGCAGTTTATGATACAAATTGCGTCGAGGTTTTACTCCTCTAGCTTTTAAAAAAAATTTATATATCCATTCATTCATTATCTTCCGCTTTATCCTCTATTAGGGTCCCGGTGGGGTTCCCCATGCCAATCCATCGCTGGGCACACACTCACACACACACACACACACACTCTATATGGGGCAATTTTGGAGAACTCAATTAACTTGATCCATGTTTTTGAACTGTGGGAGGAAACCGGAGAACCCGGAGGAAACCCACGCGGACACGGGGAGGACATGGAAACTCCACCCAGATGGGGATTCAAACTGGGAATTCCTAGTGCTGAGAGGAGAACATGCCAAACCACTAAGCCACCGTGCCGCCCTTTTTTTAATTTCTTTTTTCTTCAAATGATTCACTTGTGATAGAGTCACTTTACACCAAAAAGAAATCTTAACATGTCAGAAAAACCTAAAAATCTGTAAGAAATCTCAATAAATTTCTACCCATCCATTATCTTCCGCTTTATCCTCTATTAGGGTCGTAGGGGGGGATTCCCCATGCTTTTTGGGCTGTGGGAGGAAACCGGAGAACCCCATGCGGACACGGGGAGGACATGGAAAACTCCACCCAGATTGGGATTCGAACCAGGAATCCCTAGTGCTGAGAGGAGAACATGCTAAACCACTAAGCCACCGTGCCGCCCAATAAATTTCTAATTAAGAGAAATGATGTAGTTTTTATTAACGTTTTCTTGTTTTAAGAAATCTTAACGAAATAAATTCACTCACTACAGTATATTTGCAGATAGGCGGCATGGTGGCTTAGTGGTTGGCATGTTCTCCTCTCAGCTCTAGGGATTCCTGGTTCGAATTCCAATCTGGGTGGAGTTTCCATATCCTCCCCGTGTCCACGTGGGTTTCCTCCGGGGTTCTCCGGTTTCCTCCCACAGTCCAAAAACATGGATCAAGGCGAATTGTATTCTCCAAATTGCCCCATATAGAGTGTGTCTGTGTGAGTGAGTGTGTGTCCAGAGATAGATTGGCGTCCTGTCCTGGGTGTATCTGCATATGGATGGGGAACCCCCCCCCCCCCCCGGCGACCCTAATAGAGGATAAAGAGGAAGATAATGGACGGCTGGATGTTTGCAGATAATTATACTTTGATTTGTTTTTATTTTTAAAAACATTTTAATATGATTTTTTGCATTGATTAGTTACATTTTTTTTTTTTTTTTTTTTTTTTTTGCTTTTACTAAAACTTACATAAAACTCAGGACGAAGGCAGGAGAAGGTTTGCGGTTGGTGATCTCTAAATTAAATGATGCCAGGATGAGAAAAGGCTTTTCGTTGCTCCACGCATCTGACACGTTCTGAAGGAGCTCAGGATCTACATCCGAAACCTCAGAAAAATCGTCTGGACTTTATTCAGGGATGCTGTTAAAAATCCCGCTGCAACTATCGACAGCCAAACTGGACGTGAAAGTGATGACGTCACTACGGGAGAGCGTTACCATGACGACTGAAATCCCTCGGTGCTGGGTGACGTTCGTAGGACACCAGATGATGCAGTGAGGGTCGAGTACGAACCCAAATCAGCGGGATTCTCTCAGTTGATCTAATGGCTCATCGACAGGATTACCGGAGAGTCTGCTGTCTTTTAAACATCTGATCGCTGATTTAATGTCGGTGCGTAACGATACAACTCCTGAAACATTCAATTTAAACGAATAATCGAAAACAAAAAGCCGCCGCATTGATCTATAGAGCATCCTGTGATGCAGTTCAAGGTTCTAGCCACAAGAGGGCACTGAAAGCCGCACAGTCGCATTTTGAATTGGGGCGTTTGGTTTAAAACAGATTTTTCTTTTACAAACCCTAAATATTTTCATTTAAATATAAGTTTTCGTTGTTTATTGTTAAAACATAGGCGATTTTTTGTCTTATTTTTATATTCTGTATAATAAAACATTAATGATTTTTATGTTGCCACACCGTTACTAATACTATTGTTATAATATACGTAATCCTTATGACATTTTTGTATATAATACTATTCATTCATTCATTATCTCCCGCTTATCCTCTATTAGGGTCGCGGTGGGGTTCCCCATGCCCATCCAGGGGAGAACGTCTCGGGCGCTGGGCAGATAGACCCAGGACAGGGCGCCAATCCATCGCTGGGCACACACTCATTCACACAGACACACTCTAAATGGGGCAATTTTGAGAATTCAATTAACTGGATCCATGTTTTTGGACTGTGGGAGGAAACCGGAGAACCCGGAGGAAACCCACGCAAACACGGGGAGAACATGGAAACTCCACCCAGATGGGGATTCGAACCGGGAATCCCTAGTGCTGAGAGGCGAACGTGCTAAACCACTAATCCACCGTGCCGCCCTATATAATACTGATTATAATTAATTTAAAAAAAAAACAATTGTTAGTATGAAGCTGTTGGCATGTTCTCCTCTCAGTGCTGGGGATTCCCGGTTCGAATCCCAGTCTGTATGGAGTTTCCATGTTCTCCCCATGTCCACGTGGGTTTCCTCCGGATTCTCTGGTTTCCTCCCACAGTCCAAAAAACATGCATCAAGGTCAATTGAGTTCTCGAAATTGCCCCTTATAGAGTGTGTGTGTGTGTGTGTGTGTGTGTGTGTGTGTGAGTCAGTGTCTCCTGGATGTTTCTGCTCAGCGCTTGAAACGTTCTCCCCTGGATGGGCACAGGCAATCCAACTTACCCCCCCCCCCACCCTAGTAGAGGATAAAGCAAAAGATAATGGATGGATGGATGTTAGTACTGGGCGGCACGGTGGCTTAGTGGTTTAGCATGTTCTCCTCTCAGTGCTACGCATTCCTGGTTCGAATCCCAATATGGATGGAGTTTCCATGTCCTCTCCGTGTCCGCGTGGCTTTCCTTCCACAATCCAAAAAAACATGGATCAAGGTCAATTGAGTCCTCCAAATTGCCCTCATGTAGAGTGTGTGTTCAGTGATAGATTGCCCCCTGTCCTGGGTGTATCTGCACAGCACCCGAAACGTTCTCCCCTGGATGGGCATGGGGAATCCTCCCCCCCCCGACCCTAGTAGGGAATAAAGGAAAGTATTGGATGGATGGATGTTATTATTATAGTAATAATGAAGCTGCCGAAGTTGAATTATCGTTAATCTTAAAGGATTATTATTATTATGAATAATTAAAATTAAACGTGTTGTTTTGTGTTTCCAGCGGACTGAAATACATATTCCGCCATGCACCGGGCGCGCTCTGATTGGCTGGCGGCGCCGTCACTCCCACGCGTCCGCAGGTGTCTGCGCTCCTGCGCGCCGCACCAGCCCACCATCCCCGAGCGCGCAGAGCGCACTGAGCCCGGCGCCCGGCTGTCGGAGAGACCCGAGAGTCGAGGTTCCGATACGACTCTCTACACCTCCACCCCGCCCAGCCCGAGGAGGACGCGCCCGACCCCGCCGAGCAGGCAGCGAGTGCGGCCGGAGCCCGGAGCGGATCGCGCCGCGCGTCTGGAGTCGAGCGTGTACTTTCTGACCTTCAGCGGGTAAGAGCGCGGCGGGGCGGCGGGGCGCACGGCTCGGCTCGGTCCGCCGCCTCCACAGCACCGGGAACCCGACGCCGCCTGGCTCCCCCCCGCAGGTGCGCCGGGGACCCCGGGTCTCACCCGCCGGGGAGGCTCCCCCCCCCAGAATCGCTCGACCGCCGATGGCGACGCGAAACGACGGCCAACTTTTTATTAATTTTTGTATTTTTTTAAAAAAAGTTTTATTTCCACGTGAGAAGCTTAATGAATGTTTAATGAAGGAGGTTTTTTATTAATAGTTCGGGGCTGTTTCCTCGCGTTCCCGCTCGGAGCCGCCGACACCGGAGCCGCGCGCGCGGCGTGTCCATGTTTAGGTGGAGATGATTGACGTGCGCGCGCCGGCTGACCAATCGCAGGCCCCCGGGGATTGGCGCTCGCGCCGCCCGCTCGACCAATCACGTGCGCGGCCTCCGGCCTCCCTCTGTTTACACACAATGCGCCGCAGCGATGCCGGGTTATTTTAGTCGGCCGCCTTCGGGTCTCCCCCTTTTAAATCACCTTTAACGCGCTGCACGGTCCCCGAGAGCTCCACAAAACATCCAGCCATCCATCATCCTCCACTTTATCGTCTATTAGGGTCGCGGGGGGGGGGGGGTGTTCTCCATGCCCATCCAGAGGAGAATGTTTCGGGCGCTTGGCAGATACACCCAGGACAGTTGGGCAATCTATAATTGAGCACACACTCACACAGACACAGTCTATATGGGGCAATCTGGAGAATTAACTTCACCTTGATCCATGTTTCTTTGGACTGTGGGAGGAAACCGGAGAACCCGGAGGACACCAACGCGGACATGGGAAGGAAATGGAAACTCCACCCAGATGGGGATTCGAATCGGGAATCTCTAACGCTGAGAGGCGAACGTGCTAAACCACCAAGCCCCCCTTGGGGGGGGGGGGGGGGGGGGGGGGGGGGGGGGGGGGGGGGGGGGGGGGGGGGGGGGGGGGGGGGGGGGGGGGGGGGGGGGGGGGGGGGGGGGGGGGGGGGATTCGCCTCTCAGCGCTAGGGATTCCCGGTTCGAATCCCCATCTGGGTGGAGTTTCCATGTTCTCCCCGTGTCTGCGTGGGTTTCCTCCGGGTTCTCCGGTTTCCTCCCACAGTCCAAAAACATGGATCAAGTTAATTGAATTCTCAAAATTGCCCAATTTAGAGTGTGTATGTGTGAGTGAGTGTGTGCCCAGCGATGGATTGGCGCACTGTCCTGGGTCTATCTGCCCAGCGCCCGAAACGTTCTCCCCTGGATGGGCATGGAGAACCCCACCGCGACCCTAATAGAGATTAAGCGGAAGATAACGAATGAATGAATTAATAAATCCTGGTTGCCGGATGCTCGGGGTTAAACGGGTGCAGACTCTCTTCCGGATGTGCGCTCTGACTCAACGGTGTTCAGAGGCAATAAGAAACTATTCAGAGGGAACTAATGCTGAGAAGGAGGCAGGAAGTCCTTTCAAAAAAAAAAAAAAAAACTCTGATTATTAAATGTGCTCGTACAACAGACAGACAGACGGTCGGACGGACGGACAGACGGGCCGATTCCAGGAGATAAGCAGAGCTATCGTTTTACCGCCGACTGTCACTCACGCGTGTTGACAATTGACTCAGGAATCCATTAACACGCGTTTAACGAACGTACTGCAGCTTTGGGATTGGATCGTTAATAATCTGATCTTCCACAACGTCATCTAGACCGGTTTTTAAAGTGAACGCTGATCGCTGAGTAACAGGATTCCGGTTTCTCCAAGCATCACACCCTGCCATCTAGTGGCCAAATTACAGAACAAAGTCTATAAACAGTGTAACAGGTTTAGTGCTGATCTGTTCATATTAATCTGTATTTTATGATTCAATATAATGTATTGTATATCACACATTGATACGAATGTGACGCGCTCAGAGAGGTGAGTTATTGTCAGTGATGTCATGGCTGGACAAACGGATCATTGTTGGCTTTCTGCTGAACTCGGAGCTCCATGCCGGAGTTTTTTTTTTATTGACACGGCTTTTTGAACTAAAAACAAGGTCTTCACTCCATCACTTAATTAATTTGAAAAACTCGCTTTTCCATTGTTATGATTCCTTGTGATTATTTAAATCATTTGGAATTCATTCATTATCTTCTGCTTTATCCTCTATTAGGGTTGGGGGGGTATACACACACTATATGGGGCAATTTCCATCCTCCATTATCTTTCGCTTTATCCTCTATTAGGGTCACAGGGGGGAGGGAACCCCATACCCATCCAGGGGAGAATGTTTTGGGCACTGAGCAGAAACACCCAGGACAGGACACCAATCTATCTCTGGGCACACACTCACTCACACAGACACACTCTATATGGGGCAATCTGGAGAATTCAGTTGACCGTGATCCATGTTTTTTGGACTGTGGGAGGAAGCCGGAGAACCCGGAGGAAACCCACAGGGACATGGGGAGGACATGGAAACTCCACCCAGATGGGGATTCCAACCGGGAATCCCCATTGCTGAGGGGAGAACATGCCAACCACTAAGCCACCGTAATATAGTAAAGCCCAATAAATAGTATCGTTAACACATAAATGTTAACGTTGTCGTTTGGAGGTAAACATGCCCCTGTACCTTTAAGAGCGTTTTAAGGACCAGTTTCCAAGTTTAGCAAACAGAATTAAAGTTATAAAGTTATATACCATAATAAACAGTGTGTTTGGTAGCTTCTCCTTCTCCTGTACTCCTCAGTGTGCCTTTCTTTCTAATTAGTCAGCATATTTGGGTTTCCGAGTCGTTCGCTCTGTATTTCTGAGCGTGAGCCGTCCAACTAAATCTATATCGCCGATCCTCACGGTCTCATAAACCCTCCAGTAGTCTGGACAGCGGGTTTAAACGTGGTTAAAGGTGTATTTACGCCTGTGTCGTCCTGTCTAATAATTCCGATTTCCTTTCGTTTTTGTGATGTCGAAGAGCTCGGCCGCCTTAGTCAACCACATTATCTAATTGTCAATATTTGCGTCGCACTCGCGCTCATACGTTATTGCAGCAGATGTAATTAGGAGTCGAGGCTGTTGCCTGGATGTGAACCCGTCAGTCTTGTTCCCTGCCGCCGTATCCTGTTTTATTTGTCATTTGGGAAGTGCTCTCAGCCGCGGTCGGAGCGCTGATGCCGCTGAGCCATTAACCCTGAGCTAATAGATCCTCTTATACCCACGTGTGCACCTTTAGAGCTTTGTTTTGGTGTGGCCTACACCTGTTACGGCATAAACCCATGACCTGTGGTGGTAAATCGCGAGGATGCGGCCTGCCGGCGGTCTGGCAGATCGTACACTGTCGTCTGCGAGCATTTCCCACCAACGCGAAGATGTTTTAGAAGCTGTTTTCCCTGATTGTGGACCATGTAGCGCCCCCATGGGGGAGGATACTGAAGTTCACTGTGTATTTTTTTATATTATTTTAAAACCAATAGGGAGATTTAAGAAGTGAAATTTAGTTTTTAGGGCAAAACGAACCTTGGAGTTTGTTGTTACTGATAAAAAGGGCAGAAACCAGCATCCGTAATGGGGTGCATCGGTGCACATGACATGGCTGAAGGGTCCTTCAGGGTTGTATTTGTGTCTTCGGACACATGCTGCCGTTGAGACGATGTCCATGAGTATGTCAGAACATGAACTTAGAATGTAGAATGTAGAAATCCCCCGTCGCCGTGACAGCTCACGGTTTATCTTTTGCGTTCTTGCGTTCACCTCGACCGAACATCCCAAAAATGCGACTTGGCCCGTTCCTGCTCCGCCTCGCTGCCTCCACGGCAAGACGCCGTTTGTGCGTCGGCGTGAAGATGCCATCGATATACGACCAGCGACGTTTCCATTTCCTCTTAACTGTACGACGCCGCGCCAGACAAGACGCGCACAAAAAAAACAAAAAAAAAAAGCGAACAAAAAAAAAAAAAAAGTAAAGCATTACGTCGGATTGAAAGGTCAGCCGCGGTGTGGACGGCCTCCCTCAGAGGGCAGGTCTGAATGGGGAGGTAATTAAGACCTTGAATTTGAACCTTAACTTTGTACATAACCTCACACCCAACCGTAAGAACACTAACATAAATAACACAAACAAATGTACAATGAGCAATTTCTACATCCATCCATCCATTATCTTCTGCTTTATCCTTTATTAGGGTCGCGGGGGGGGGGGGTTCCCCATGCCCATCCAGGGGAGGACGTTTCGGGCACTGGGCAGATACACCCAGAACAGGACGCCCATCTATCACTGGACACACACTCACTCACACAGACATACACTCTATATGGGGCAATTTGGAGAACTCAATTGACCTTGAATCCATGTTTTTGGACTGTGGGAGGAAACCGGAGAACCCGGAGGATACCCATGCAGACACGGGGAGGACGTGGAAACTCCACCCAGATTGGGATTCGAACCGGGAATCCTTAGTGCTGAGAGGAGAACATACTAACCTTGTTCATTGACACCTTCAGAAGCGCCTCAACCCTTAATTCTAACTTTGGACCCTTTGAAGCCTTGGAACCTTAGAAAAACGAACGTCCCTTAATGTCCTCAAAGAGACAGAACCCACAACGTCCAATAATAATAGACTAATATAGACTAATATAGACTGAAGTGGACAGTTACAATTACAGTTTCCTCGGTGATGTTTCTAAATTAGGAAAACCATGTACTCACAGCGGGGGGGGGGTATGTAAAGGGGGCGTGTCTTTCATTGTTAGTAACACGACAGCGACTCGCCGTCCTACGCAGAATCCGTGGCATGTCTTTGCATTAACAGCCCCTTCTGTAAACACGCGTTGTTTTCGGTTCTCTGCGTCGGAACGGCGGCGCACAAGGAGCGCTCTGTTCGGACGGCTGCACGTCGCTGCTTTCGGACCCGTTCCGGCCGCCCATTTGCATCTGCGTAAAGCTCCCTTTATGCGCGTCGGTGTGGGCAGGGGGCAGGTCAAAGGCTACGGGGTGGCCGGGGGGCGTGAATGGAACTGCAAGGTGGCTAACATTTTAATAGATCCCACTCGGCCTCGGAACAAAACCACAACGAAACCAAAAAAGAACCGAAATTATAAAAGAATTTATAGGCTTAAATTTTTTTTTTTAATATATATTTTAGGTGGCTTAGTCTTTAGTATGTTCTCCTGTCAGCGCTAGGGATTCCAGGTTTGAATCCCAATCTGGGTGTTTTCATGTCCTCCCCGTGTCCAAGTGGGTTTCCTCCAGGATGTTCTTATTAAAGCCACATAATTTGGAAATAGGGCAGCAGGGTGGTTAGCAGGTTCTCCTGTCAGCGCTGGGGATTCCAGGTTCTCCCCGTGTCCCCCTGGGTTTCCTCCGGGTTCTCCGGTTTTCTTCCCGGGGTCCAAAAAACATGGCTTTAAGGAAAATTGAATGCTCCAAATTGCCCCATAGAGTGTTTATTTGTGTGAGTGGCTGTCCTGGGTGTATCTGCCCAGCGCCCAAAATGTTCTCCCCTGGATGAGCTTGGGGAACCCTTCCACCACCACCCCCCCCACACACCGGCGACCCTAATAGAGGATTAAGTAAAGGATATTGAATTAATGAATGAATTTGGAAATATTGTTATACAGGGAGGCCCGGGTGGCATGACAGGGTAACGCCTCTCAGTGTTGTGGATCGAATTCCAATCTGGGTGGAGGTTCCATGTTCTCCCCGTGTCCTCGTGGGCTTCCTCCGGGTTCTCCGGTTTCCTCCCACAGTCTAAAAAAATGTCTTTAAATTTGAATGCTCCAAATTGCCCCATATAGTGTGTGCCTGTGTGAGTGAATGTGTGTCCAGCGATAGATTGGTGCCCTGTCCTGGGTGTATCTGCCCAGCGCCCGAAACGTTCTCCCCTGGTAACGCCTCTCAGTGCAGTGGATCGAATCCCGATCTGAGCGGAGGTTCCATGTTCTCTCCATGTCCTCATGGGTTTCCCAGTTATCTCCCTCAGTCTGAAATCATGGATTGAAATTGCCCCATTTAAATTGCCCCCATATATAGTGTGTCTGTGTGAGTGAGTGTGTGCCTGGCCATGGATTGGCACCCTGTACCTGTCTGGCTGCACCTGCCCAGCCCACGAAACCTGCTGCTCCAGATGTGCATAACCTTAACATAACCATAACCGTGACTTTATCAGTAACCACAGGCATGAGCGGCCTCGTGGGGTGAATGTGTAAACAGGTTTCAGCTAAAACCGCCACCACACACACATTTAGGAATTATTTTGGAAATAGGACTAGTGGTTCTCTTGTTTTTATATCATCCCTTTTTTTTTTTCTTTTACATTTTTATTTTTTTTATTGGACCTCCTCGTGATCCCCACCGTGAAGCCGTGTGGGTAAAAATATGAAGAAAAAGCCGGGGGCACGGTGACCTTTAGGGGCTTTTTTTTTTTTCTTAGTACACAAACAGCCACCTGAGTCATTTTGGGTGATCGTGAGTCAATCGGCGGAGCGAAACACTTGTTTTCTCGTAAGTTGCCTTTAAACTTCCTATTAAAAATCGGACGTCTAAAGTCCTTTCTGTTTATTCCGATGCACTGATTGTGAAATGTGGGTAAGCACCCGTCGTCTACAACAACAGTTCGGCTGGTCTGAGTGTTTTGCGTTTGTTGTTTTGTGTATTCTGGGAAAATTAAAGAGATTTTATATAAATGTCAGGATGACATGCTCCTTCCGGGGATGCTGTAGCAACCCTGTGCTCACTCGGTAAAAGCGTCTGCTAAATGAGCAAATTTAAATATTAATGTCATTAAGTTTGCACTGAACTGTAAAGACTCAGCATCTTTAAACGTGTGTGAGTTCATAACAGGATGCTCAGTGTTGACTGATGCTTGATGTGGACATTATTATCCATTATCCATCTATTATCTTCTGCTTTATCCTCTACTGGGGAGGGGGGGGGTTCCCCATGCCCATCCAGGGGGGGTTCCCCATGCCCATCCAGGGGAGAGAGTCTCGGGCGCTGGGGGACGCCAATCTATCGTTGGACACACACTCACTCACACACACACACTCTATATGGGGCAATTTGGAGAACTCAATTGACCTCGATCCATGTTTTTGGACTGTGGGAGGAAACCGGAGAACCCGGAGGAATCCCACGTGGACATGGGGAGGACATGGAAACTCCACCCAGATTGGGATTCGAACCAGGAATCCCTAGTGCTGAGAGGAGAACATGCCAACCCCTAAGCCACCGTACTGCTTGGATATTATTAATGAAATTCCATCCATCCATTATCTTCTACTTTATCCTCTTTTAGGGTCGTGCAGGGGGGCGGGGGGGTTCCCTATGCCCATCCAGAGGAGAACGTTTCGGGCGCTGGGCAGATACACCCAGGACAGGACGGCGATCTATCGCTGGGCACACACTCACTCACACAGACACACTCTATATGGGGCAATTTGGAGAACTCCATTGACTTGATCCATGTTTTTTGGACTGTGGGAGGAAACCGGAGAACCCGGAGGAAACCCACGTGGACACGGGGAGGACATGGAAACTCCACCCAGATGGGGATTCGAACCAGCGCTGAGAGGAGAACATGCCAACCCCTAAGCCACCTTGCCGCCCCCATCTGGATATTATTAATGAAATTAATTGATAATAAATAAATAAATGACTTTGCAAATAAAGAAAGTGGGATAGGACCGAGTGCATGTCTACACGTAGAACGCAGGACAAACATTTTAATTAAAAGACAAGATAATACGTTCCTCTTCTGCTTAAACGTTCCCACCGACACCCTCCACCCTCTTGCCGGTTCTGAGAACCCATGGTCAGCCACAATCACATTACACCCGAGGCGTCGCGGGGGGGATGACCGGCGGCGGCGTGATGAAGTGGACGGCAGGGGATTACCTCCCGTGGTCGTGACCTCGTGCACCTCCGGTCGGGGTCGGGGTGCCTGTGCACCTCCGGTTCACACGGAGGTCGTAAAGCCTTCAGTCATGCTGAGATTTATGTGATGTAGACGTTATGTAGTCATCGCTCATCGTGCTGGATTCCGCAGCCGCGACTTCCTCCTCACGCAAACCGTGTTCAGCAGATTTATAGAGGATCTTGCACTCGCGCCCGTTTTTTTTTTTTTTGCCTCTGCGGCACATTTCATGTGTACACAAGAGTCATGTGACTATAACATCACCGTGATATACTGTACTGCAATTATATTATCTCCCGCTTTATCCTCTATTAGGGTCGTGGGGGGGGGGGTCCCCGGGGTCCCCATGCCCATCCAGGGGAGTACGTTTCGGGCGCTGGAGCAGATACACCCAGGACGGGACACCAATCCTGGGCACACACTCACTCACTCACACACACACACTCTATATGGTACAATTTGGAGAACTCAATTGACCTTGATCCATGTTTTTTGGACTGTGGGAGGAAACCGGAAAACCCGGAGGAAACCCATGTGGACCCAGGGAGAACATGCAAACTTCACCCAGAGTGGGATTCGAACCGGGAATCCCTAGCGATGAGAGGAGAACATGCCAACCACTAAGCCACCATGCCGCCCTAGTTTATTATTATTAATAATATTATTATTATTGTGATTACCATATATGGCAATCACGCTATTGTTATGCAATATTTTATTATTCCACAATATTTGGACTACCGTAACTCGGCCAACTTTTGGGAGCGCTCATCCAGAGACACCCTGTTTCCCGGCCACGCCCACTTTTTTTTTTTTTTTTTACCTTGTTCACTGTGTTGCTTTGATGTACTGTACGTATACACTCTGTAGTTGTTATTAAGTTCGCTCGGATCCATTTTGCGAATAGTGCACGCCGGTGAATTGTGTCAGGACGGGTATCATCCGTCCCGAAACGCTGTGGCGTTCCCCTGCAGCACCCCCCCCAAAGAGCGTCACGATGGTATTACCTCCCGACGTTGTTTCATGCCGTTTATTTCGAAACAGTAGGCTGCGATTAGTAGACTTGCTTCCAATAATCGGTGTGTCGGCAGCATTCTGTTTCGACCTCACGATCTGATTGGTTGAGAGGTCATCGCCACGATACACCTAGGAACATCACCAAAAAGGGAAACCTCTCGCACTGCCGTTATCAGCTGGAGTTGTATTTTTATTTGTTGATGTCGGTGAAGGAGGCAGCGTGATTGGTTGGACAGGTGCCTAAATGGGCGTGTGTATATATATATATATATATATATATATATTGTTGATATACACACCGACCCCCCACTGCAGTGATTCAGTAGGCGCCCACCCTACTCGCCGCTGTGTCCCCGGCTCAGACAGAGGGACGATCACTCCCGGGATAGGCTGCGGGACACTGAGGGTCCTTGTTCCTCTTTGTGGCCGGCTGGCGGCTCTTGAGTAATTTAGGGGAAGTGGAGGCGTTGGAAGAAGGGAGCTGTAGAGGAGTGATGACAGGATTTCGTGACTAAGGCTTTTCCCGTGAGCCTCTCACCCATCTCTCTCTCTGTCTCTCTCTCTCTCTCGCTCTCTGTGTCTCTGGTCATGTGTGGAGTTGCCGCCTCCACCAGCGAGCGGCGGGGCTTTTATATCACACTGTACCAATATGAACGCTCATTCAGAGTGGCGTTTGGACGGGACGGGGTGTCGGTTGGACGATGGGATGCGAGTGGTTTTGTGAACGGAGCGGGTTTACAGTATAGTCCAGTGTAGTTCACGCCGAGCCCGTTGTTTGGATTCGGTTCCAGTGGGAGTCTCCACACGCAGGTAAGTTACCCGGTCAGACTTATTAAACTTGGGTTTACTAAATTCAGACTTGTATGATCGCCGTCGATGGTGCGGATAGAAGCCAGTGTGATGGCATTGGACCTATGACATCACAGGGTCACAGCGGCGTCATCGAACCCTCCCAGGCCAGCTGTCTCCCGACTTCACGGCTTTATTTTCGATAGGTGTCCGTGTTCGCGTCTCTCGCCGTGGAGACTGCACCTCTATAAATACGCAGCGTGCTATTGTTGCGGCGCACCTGACGCACTGTTATTGTTTTTGCCGGGAGGCGCTACCGCGTCCGTCTCACGGCCCCCGGTTAATCTGAGGAACTCTCTTCCCGCGCCCCGGCCCGTTCTCGGCCCGGTACGAGGAAACTGAGAATGCGGTCAGTGTAGTGACACCCGGATCACTTTCAGACCTTTCTGCACAAAGCCATCATTGTGCCCTCGACTTCTGAGATAAATAAATAAGGACGCAGAAACAAGGCAGGGAGGGGGCGCTGTACCGCCGGGCCGTGAGAGACTTCTGAGGTTTGGGATACGGTCGTGTTTCGGTTCTGATTCCGTTGTCGAGTCTGTTTACGGTATTGCATTTGAAGACACGATTGACGGCATCGGACTTTGTGTTGAGCGTGATGCACAGACGTGAGGTTATTCGCTGTAACGTACGACCCGAAGTGTTCGAATTGCATCATCAATAGACTTTGTTTAGCCTAACTGAACTACCGTAGATTACGATTTATATGTTTGTTCATGTTTGTAAGTTTGTACGTTCATATATATGGGAAATCACCCCCCCCCCTCCATGCACTGACACATCAACATACCATGACAGATGTTGACTTTTGCACTTTCTATTCATAATAAGTTGCAGGGTTCCTTAATTAAATATAAACCAAAACACTGATTTATTTATCCAACAGTCGACAGGTTTCTGCAGACGGCAGTTTACACGGTACAATGAAATATAGAAAGGTTCTAAAGTAAACAAACGAGATTTTAATAGAACCATTATTGTCTAAGAAATAATAAGGATTTTACAATTACTACGATTATTATGCAACAGTTAACTTAAGCAGAAATCACAGAGACGATTTCTCGTGTTTGTTTATTTAATATAAACCCGGAATAACGTTTCGCTATCGGAAAAAAAAGACAACGCAGGACTTTTGCTGAATATTAACGCAAAATATAACCTTTGTTTGTGAAAATCTAAGTCAAAAAATGTAATCTGTGTCTCTTATTTACATGTCGTACATATTTACATCCACTAGGTTTTATTTTTGGTTCTGTGCGAATTTTGAATTTCCTCTTGGATAAAAGTTCCTTCTACCGGCATCTGATATATGACATCACGGTGATGTTAAGGCACTTATATGATTTCATTATAATTGTAATGTTTTCGATCGCGGTTAATCACACAAACGATGAATCGTCTCATCCCTACATACCCAGACTGTGGACGTGAATTGCAGATTTGGTTCTCACACTCAGAGATTTGTGGTGGTTAAGCGGGGTGATAAATTTTTTGATTACTGCTGTAGTGTTGCCTCATGTGATGTGTGTCTGGTCGCATTTCAACGTGCGACGCAGACGGACAGAATATGGACTACAGGCACGTAGCGCGTCCGTCCGAAAACACCCGCAGACCGCCAATTTTTTTTTTTTTTTTTTTTTTTGCTTTAACATGACATACATTTCAGGAAAACCCAATTAAATCAGACTAAACTTCTTTTTTTACGCGCTATTCCGCCTCCTATAAAAAACAATTAAATAAATCGGGTCGGCGAGGGTGCGTTTTTAAAATTTAATTACATTTCTTTTGTTTTCTTTAAATTTTTTGTTGTTGTTTTTTTTTTTTTTTTGTTTTGAGATGAGCACACAAGCCTTGCTTCACATGTGAGCAGAAAAGCAGAAGTGGGTGCAGCGTGATGTTTGTGTGTGTATGTGCGTGTGTTTCTTTCTCTATCTTATTATTTTCTTTTCGAAGCCTGAAGTCGTTGAGGTCATCGCGTCTCCGAATGGGCGTGTCCGGTGGCGTGACTGCGCAGCACATGATCGCCCGCCAAAGCATTAGAATCATGGGACAGGACGTTGGCATGACGGAGGATGGGTGGCGGCGAGCCTGACGTTCGCGGTCCGACGGTCGACGGTCCGAACGACCGGAGCGCCGCTTCGAACCGAAGCCCGTCTCGTTGTGTCGGCACAAAGAGTCTGTTGCAAGTTTCTGTTTGGTGTTATAAGAAACGGGAACATGAAAGTGAGGCGGCTTTCGCAAGCAAATTCCCCCCCCCCCCCCCCCCCCCCCCCCCC
>JAFMOD010000435.1:544679-561381 GCA_019802435.1 Corydoras maculifer
TGACTCGGTGTAACCCTGGTGTATCGTTAACTCGGGCAGATTCTGCTGCGGCGGCATTAAAACGTAATGACCCGCAGGGCACCCAGCGTCGCGTCAGCGGCCGGGCCGCGTCGCCGTGGCGCTCTGACGTCGTTAAGAGAACCGAACCTGATCTCTGCTCTCGCTCGATTCCCCCCTCAGTCGAACGGAGGCGACGCTTCAACATCAACGATCGCATCAAAGAGCTGGGCACCATGATCCCCAAGACCAACGACATGTAAGTCAACGCCGTGCTCAGATTCTCGGGCGGGCCACGCGCGCATGTCCTCCCCGTGCCTCGTTCGCTAAAGGACGGACCGGTTTCTCGTTCAGGGACGTACGCTGGAACAAGGGTACCATCCTCCGCGCGTCGGTGGAGTACATCAAACGCATGCAGAAGGACATCCAGAGGACCAGGGAGGTGGAGAACACCTTCAAAAGGATGGAGCTGGTCAACAAGAAGTTGTGGCTACGCATTCAGGTGAGGTGGACCCAAAAATTTATACAAATCAAGGGTTTTATGTGCGATATACTTAATGTGTGTGTGTGTGTGTGTGTGTGTGTGTGTGTGTGTGTGCTCACCCCAGGAGTTGGAGATGCAGGCTCAAATGCACGGACTGCCCAACTCCTCGCCGTCGGGCCTCAACAACCTGGAGCCGCTCAACCCCTTCATAAAGCAAGAGGGGAGCCCCGAGGAGAACCACCACCTCCACCACCACCACCACCACCAGCAGCAGCAGCAGCACCACCCGCAAAGAGCCCAGCCCCACCTCCAAGCCCAGCTCCCACAGCTCCACCCTCACCCCCAGCAGCTCCACCCGCAGGCCGCTCAGCTGCACCCCCAGCAGCCGCTGCAGTATTCGGCCGTGGGCAGCACTCAGCCTTTCGACCTCGGCACCTCCCTGGACTCACAAGGCGCCATGCCGGGCTTCACCGACGTCATGGCCGCTCTGGGAGGCGGCGGCGCAGGCGGCGGCATCATGGCTCACGTGGGAAACGCGAGCGGGATGGGCTGGATGGACGAGGCGCTGTCGCCGCTCGGCGCGGACCCCCTGCTCTCGGCCATGTCGTCCGAGGCGTCCTTGGGCGGCAGCCGCCGGAGCAGTTTGAGCATCGACGACTCGGACATACTGTGAAGTCCGCCGTCTGTGCACACAATCGGATATAAATACAGAAACATATACACACAAGCGAAAGGCGGTGACCTCCGGATTTCAGACGTGTACCTGAGAACAAAAAAAAAAAAAAAAAATGCAACACACTCCAAAAATAATTTTAGCTCTTATCCCGGCCGTGGAAGACGTCGGCGCGCGAGTTCGAATGCGGCGACGTACGTAATCTTATCGTTAGGCCAGTTCTGCACGGTTCAGGTGGGTCCGATCGCATGGATCTCAGAGATTATATTCCAAAGGCAGCTCTTCCTCAGGCATTAGATTATATTGAGATTATATATCAGATTACAGCATGTAGCAGAAACGCTCAGCAAACTGCCGTTAAAGGATCGGCGTTCCTAATCCCAGCCCGTCGTTCATATTTATTTTAATCCTAATCCTAATTCCAGTCTCGGGTTCTGAGGTGACCCTAGGTGGCTAACCGGCTCGTCACAGGGTGGACATATAGAAACACACACTTAATAAATAAAGTGGGACTACTTAATTTAACTATAGACTCAGAAAAAAATATATATATAAAAAATATAGACCCCGAAAACGTGCACAGAACGCATCCTGTGGGTCGACCACCTGGAAAACGGGGGTACTGCATGAAGGAGGTCGACCTGAAATATACCCACGACTGTCTGAATAGCGGTCTAAGTGTTAGAATACCACGGCGGTGGTGCATCGGACCAGCCGAGCGCTTTAAAGGCATCGCTGGCCTTCTTTATTGGGTGAAACGGCAAATTTCCGCCCTCTACTGGATCTGTGAAGTACTGCATCCAGCATGTTTTACTATAATCAGTAAAATAAGACACTTTATATAGATGTATATTTTTTTCTTATAACGTACAAATGTTCTGCAAACACCTCGCACTGCTGGCAGGTGGCAGACAGATGGCGCTGCTACCAACATGATATTTGGCGCTTCTTCCCACACGTAAGCCCTGTTTGGCATTTAACAGCAAGATTCATTAGAGTAAGAAACTGTTCTGCCCCTGTGGGTTTCCTCCGGGGAGTCTGGGTTCCCGCCCACATAAAAAAAAAAAAAACCTACGCTCTACTGCCCTCTACGGCTCGAGCCCATGTAAGCATCGCCGCCATCGGAAAACCACGGATGCCCCGAAACGAACCAACATTTCCATCCTTACCTAAAAGCATTACGGCAGGCCGCTCCCAGAACCTTCAGGAACGGTGGACGGCACCCCCACGTGGACGGTCCGGTACGACGCGTCCACCTGAAAGCAGAAATATAAGAATCGACGTCGGGTGAAATCGTACGGTGAACGCATCTCAGAGCGTATGTGTTGAGATCCTGACTGCGTGTAGCCACTCAGGGGACGCTGTCCACAGGATTAAGTCCAGTGGCATTATGGGACATGTAGTTCATCATTCAAAATCATACAGCAATCGCTTTAAATACACTTTATATTATATACATTACACCCCCTTCTGTATGATGACGCTCTGAGGGTTTAATGTTAACGAACCTCGGACTAAAACACACCATCATGGTGTTTGTAATAATTTGTCAAATTACTGTAATTAATTTATTAGTTTTGCCCCTGTGACTGTACAGAGCGTCTTTAATGCGTCATGTAGCGGGAACTCGACAAAACCAGTAGCTTAACGCAATGCTATATACTCAGGAGAACATGTTAAACAGCCATAATGATAATGGTCTTCGAGCCTATTTTGGGCTTCCAGGGTCGTGTGCCATACAGCCGTGTGCCTTTCCAAAACCTGCGATGCCAAAAGCCACCCGTCGTCCTGAAACGCAGGGACGTCGTCGGGATGGTTGTCACGGCGACGCACTCTGAAAGCACTGAGCAGAACGGTGACGTTAGAGAACACCTCGGATTTATCTCCACTAAGCCACTTAAAGTCCATTTATTATCTTTTTTATCTTTATATGCGTCTATCGGAAAATGAGCTGCGAACGCGTGGAGCAAATTAAAAATCAGATCATTCGAACCGCACACCTCGCCGTACACGGTTGGCCACGAGGCGTCGCGTCCTCTACGAATCCTTTATGTAAAGAGAATAAACGTTCGGTTCAATGGAATTGCTTTTTTTAAATTTTTTATTTTATTGATTTGTTTTCGTAGCTATCGATGAAACGCGTGATGATTCTGCTGAATGTGAATTTTCCATGTTGTACAGTTTGTGCATGATTTGTATTTCTCCGTCACGGTGCCTTCTGGGTTTTGGAAACAAGTTTTAAAAAAATCTATATATATGATTTTCATTTAAAAATGATGGCGATAAACTTGCGTCGTTCTCACACTGCCTCTCACCTCTTCTATGCAAATCTTCGACTTGGTACCAAATTAAACAGACGGAGAACCCACTCCTTTGCGAGAACCTATTTTCAGAATTTTTTTTTTTTTTTCCAGGAATGAAAAGGTTTGTGAAAAGCAAAGAAAAATGCATCTAAATTTAGATTGTGCTATTTAATATTTTTGGAAGTTAATGATTCTCTTATTAAATGTGTATAATTTGATGGTACAACAGTCTCGAGTCTTTATTTAATTGTTTCTATTGTTAAAAAATAAATCTCACAATGTTTCGACATGGATGCAGTTCTACCGAAGATCCACAAGAGGGCAGCAAAACCCCACAAATTCCACCATAACCCTCTGGATGTGCAGGCCTTCACATCCTAACGACCTCAGACCCGCAGAGCAACCACCCTGCTTTTAACACTACGTCATTTGGGTGGTTGATCCCTGATCCCCTCGCGCTGATGGAGGATGGAGGTACGTGATAAACGTACCTCATACGGGAGCTTCGTCCATGACCCACCTCCATCCTCCGTGGCGTGAACGCGGCCGCACGTCGGCATCGCTTTATATAAACAATTCACAGTAACGCGACGCACGAACAGAAACAACAGGCAGAGTGAGAATTCGCCGACAAATCCAATTATCACCGAGGACGGATGTGCGAGTGTTAAAAATAGCTCAAGAAGCCGCAACACTCGCACATTTTTTTATTTTTGTTAAAACAGGCATTACTGTAAAACACACGGTATGGAAGTAGTTTCCGCTGTGTCCACTAGATGGCACTGGTATGCAGCGGCCCACAGACTTGCACTATAGATCTGAGTGTTATTATAAATATGTTGCAGTAGTTCTCTATGTGTCCACTAGATGGCACAGGTGTGCAGCGGCTCACAGATAGTGCTTCTGCCCTGAGTGTTATTATAGATCAGTTGCAGTAGTTTCCTTTGTGTCCACTAGATGGCACAGTTGTGCAGAAGCACACAAGAAAGCATTTCTGACCGGAGTGTTATTAATTTGCGGTAGTTTGTATATCGACATGTTTAGGAAGGGTGTGTGTGTGTGTGTGTGTGTGTGTGTGTGTGTGTGTGTGTGTGTGTGTGTGTGTGTGTGTGTGTGAGTGAGAGTGTGTGTGGGGGGGGCAGGTAAGGTCCTAAGACAATGGCAGGAGGGCAAAGAGGCGAAAGTTTGCAAAGCCCTACAATAAAAAAATAACACATCATCTCTGATTTTTAGTGGTTACCTGGGTTCAGTACAATGTCCTCACCCCTCCAACCTCGCTCACTGCGCTGTGGGGACGGACGCCGCCAGGTCCAACCTCACCGCTGCCACCCTCAGGCCCTGTCTGTAATAATGTCACATTCAGCAGTCAGTAGTCCACCACATCACCATGACATTCACATGAGAAAGTCCAGATATCACCCGCACAAGCAACCTACCACCACCGTCCCCGCTCCTCCACCCACCCCATTTGCCCAGGGTGAGCTTGCGGGGGGGGGGGGGTAATAGATTTTGGCGGATAATCAGACGCAATGCGGCGCGACATCCATCACGAGCATCAGCGTCACCTCGACGGAAACGGGGGTGTGTCCGCTCTCCGGCGTGTTGACACCTCGGTCAGGCAAGTGCTACGGGACTCCGGCGCACTTAAAGGAACAAACGAAGGCGCCGTAGCTCCGGGACATGAGCGCGACCGCAAAAGCCGCCAAGCCGTGACCGTTAATCCTGCCTCGAACCCGAACCTTCAGAAGAGTCTCAATTTAAGAAAGAAAGAAAAAGGAAGAAAGAAACGCACTCCCCGGAGTTCCGCCCGCGCACTTCCCACCGCAACTTTCTTGCACTTGTTCGTCTCCGTCCCCCTCCTCGCCGGCCCCGCCCCGGCTCCCCCGGGACGCGTATGTCATCGCGGCCCCTGCCGGCGCGGGATCACGGGTCGAAAGGCTGCTGATTGAGGTAATTTAGTTCTTGGACGCAGGAGCTTTGAAAGGCCTCTCATTCTCATTCATAATAGGCACACATGAAAATGATCAGAAGGCGGGGGGGGGGGCCCCCCCCCCCCCCCCCCCCCCCCCCCCCCCCCCCCCCCCCCCCCCCCCCCCCCCCCCCCCCCCCCCCCCCCCCCCCCCCCCCCCCCCCCCCCCCCCCCCTCCGCACGGACGGAACGAACCCTGCGGTGGCGTGCATCCTTAATTGCGCCGCGCTCCACTCGATGACTGATAGCGGCGGCTGACGCGCTCTGTCCCATCCCGCCCTGTCCTGCCCTGTCCTGTCTGTGCCGGAGCTGGACGTTAAAAACCCCGATCTGGGTGGAGTGTCTGCGTGGGTTTCCTCCGCAGTCCAAAACCATGGATTCATGATACTGTAGATAAACTGCTCCATGTCGCCCCCTTTTGGTGCCCTGTCCATAATCCCCATCGGGACCCGAGCACCCCTCACCCATCCCGCCGCGACGTCTCCCGAGCGCAGCCCTCTCATTGGCCGGATGCGACTCGGCTGTCGGGATGAGGCGCACCGCCCCCCTCACCGCACCCCCCCCCCCCCGCAGAGCCGCTTCCCTTCCCTCCGTATGCGGCTAATTAAAGTAACAAGGACAGGAAATGATGAAATAATTGGCCAACCCTGCGCTCGCACTAAAGTAAGGGGGAATCTAATCAGCCGGCGAGCAATTAACGGGCGAGTCGTCGGGAATGAGAGCGCACATTCCGACGCGATGCGCCGCACCTCCATGATCGGTCGTACACACCCCCGGGGGTGGGTGGGGGTGTCTTTAAAACCACCTGCGAGGCATCACCACGACACAAGCCTGTTCATAGCTACAAACTAGAACCCGAGGTTAAGATCAAAGGCATGATGGGAGACGAAATATCATCCTAAATCTGCCACTGTATGCTGGTCTGTATCCAACAGGGGGCGGCAGTGGGCAGTACATTAGACAGAGGAACGTCCTCACCGCCGTCGGCGCCGATTTACGATCGTTATATCCGTTTATTTAAAAAAAAACAAACACGAAAATTGGTTTACGAATGACCTACTAAATTAAAAGCCGTTTCTACTAAGTTAAAAACACGCATGCGGCACGTCGTACCGTTCGACAATTCATCGTTTTTGCGATTCATCGTGATTCAAATCGCAAATTGTTGCATTTTTAAAGCGCCACAACATCGCCATGACAACATCGATAAGAAAAAATACGTGTTACGCCGGTTAGTCAGAACTTTTTTTTACTTTTAAGATTTTCACAAAATAATTTACGATTTCGCGTTAAATTCCAGCAAAAGCTATGCATTTTTTTTTAATTTACAAAATATTATAATAAGATGTGTAGTTATGTAATTACGTTTACATAAAATAAATGTAAAAAATGCAAAGCGTGCATCGTTACTGTGATATCTGACAATTTTTTAGTAAAGGTAATTACGTGATGAGTGTGATTATTTCTCGTACGATAATCGTACCGTCCAAATCTCATTCCTAGAGCAAAAATTTACAAACGTTACAAGCAACCACAAAAACGAATGTAAAACAACTTTAACTTTTGACGTCTCCGTCTCTGCTCACGCAATTGAATGTAGTACCAACTGTTTAGTACGTGATTGGCGTGTTCCGATACCCGCCGATTTAACGACCTTAATTAACTTTCCGAACCCCAATACAGGTGTGGCGCGCAGATTGGAGGGATGCAAACCTACAGATATAACACAATTAAAGTCGGAATTAACCGTCAGGCTACAGGTAATAAGCCACCCCCTCCACCCCCCCCACTCATCATAAAATAAAGCCCAGGTGAAATAAAAAAAAAGCCACGCCCGGCTCGGAGAACGCATTATATAATCCGCCGTTATTGCGACGGAGAGAGAGAGAGAAAAAAAAAAAACAAGTAACTTTCGCAAACGCAATACAGCGCGCTTCGTTAGGGGGCGATTTCTTAAAAGGTCAATGAATTCAGATGATATCCTCAGAGGGAGGAAATTTAATACCCTTTTTGGCTGAATTAATTAATTATAATATTAGACTAGTGGAGGGGGGGGGGGGCTGTGCGCCGAAAGGGAGGGGGAGGGGCTTTGCATTGGTGATTAAGTGAGCGCCTATCTTTAAAAGACTCCTCACGGGTCCCTGGCCTTTTGAACCGGGGTTCGATTATTTATACAGAACGCACCGACGTGCAAGCGGAGCTCCAAATTTACTCTGAAAATAGTAAGTCGAGTTTATTTGATGCTTTAATTACGGCCTGGGAGCGATCCCCGCGATGCCCGAAAACGTGTAAACACCCCGGCTAATTGCTGGGTTCGGATTATCCAGCCTGCGACGGCAACAGGAAGGCATATTTACCCATGAGCACCTGGGTACGCAGTGGTTCGAGTGCTGGATCGCGTCCTAAAAGGCTGCCGTGACATTAAAATTTGTGTAAAATAAGGATAATAGCGTAAGTTAAGTTGACTAAAGCGCAGCATCATCGCAGGGTTCGGGATCAGTGACGTACGCTTTACGGCGCCTGTATTTTCTTTAAGAACGCGAACCGTTTCTCTTAGAACATCAACGGTTTTGTTTTGGAATTAAAAAACAACAAAAAGCCTAAACTAAACTAGCCAACTAAAAAACTGTGATGTCATAGTTGAGCTACGGCTACACTCCATAGACGTACATGGCTTCCAGCCTGTCAATCATCCTCCTCCCGAGGACGGCCCTGTAAACAGCCCGATCACCCGTGACGCGCCGCCTTGATCCTATCCCTGCCCCTCTGTGCGATTGGAAGCCTCGAGCAGATCATCTCAGATTTGAGCGGGACCCGTGGTCCTCGTTTTGGTCCAATTGGTCTTTCCGGCGGACGTCAGGTGGGAGTCCGGGTCGGGGAGTGCAGATTTTAGGGAAAGGCGAAGCGGTAAAGGGCGGCGCCCGTTCAGCCGCCCGTGGCGTCGATGGAGCTACCGGACAAAACGTCTTAAACGAAACGCCGCGTTCGTTTAGGAGGACGGATTTAGGATTATTATTATAAAAATCAAAAAAATGATGATTAAAATTATTTAAAAAATAAAATAATAAAAAAGTATATAAAATTAAAAAATTATGATAATAATAAAAATTATTTTAAAAATAAATAAATAAAATAACAATAAAAAAAGGTGGCACGGTGGCTTAGTGGTTGGCATGTTCGCCTCTCAGCGCCAGGAATTCCCGGTTCGCATCTCCATCTGGGTGGAGTTTCCATGTTCTCCCCGTGTCCACGTGGGTTTCCTCCGGGTTCTCAGGTTTCCTCCCACAGTCCAAAAAACATGGATTCAGGTCAATTAAGTTCTCCAAATTGCCCCATATAGTGTGTCTGTGTGAGTGAGTGTGTGCCCAGTGATGGATTGGTGCCCTGTCCTGGGTCTATCTGCCCAGCGCCCGAAACGTTCTCCCCTGGATGAGTACGGGGAATCCCCCTGCAACCCTAATAGAGGATAAAGCGGAAGATAATGAATGAATGAATGAATAATATTTTTTTTTTATTATTTAAAATGTAAAAAATAATTACAAAAAAAAGTTAAAATAATAATAATTAAAAAATAAATAAATAAAATAAAATAATTTAAAAAAATTAAATAAAAAATAATCATAATAATAATGAGGAACTCTTTAGTTCTAAGGATCCCCTACACAACCGATCTTGAGTTACCCCCCCCCCCCCAATCAGCCCTGACCCTAAATATCCTGAAGTCATGAATATTCATTCGACATCTCGTCCGTCTCGTAAAAAAGCCTTTTTTTCTCTCGACACCCCCCTCCCCCCCATCGTCGTCGTGGCGGTTATTCACAGACGTGGGTTCTGCGCGGACGGTGAATAAGAATGATTAATGAAATTCTCACACATACAAATTCATCATCGGGGAACTTGAAATGGTAATAAGGTTCTAATTAAAAGCCCAGTTGGAGAGGAATCGATGGGGGACTGGCGGCCCCCACGGCAGGATCTGCGCCACGCCGTCCACTCGCACGGCACACGTGTGTGAGAACACTCCAGCCCTGACATACATCAACGTCCGCGTTTACATCATCGGGGGGCGTGGCCGGGGGGAACCCGACGACGGGGGACAAGCCCAGGAACGAAGCCCAGGAACGAAGCCCATCACGTTATTGATTAGGGAAATGCTGCCGATCCCCCCGTCATGCCGCTCATCACCAACAGGCACGGGGAGGACATGCCGGCTGCTGTCACTTATTTGAAATAAAACACAGGAGTTGCGACGTATCTGTTCCTCTGTCGCCACAGAAGTGCGACCGCCCCGGGTAGCGAGGCCTGAATCGCGTTTTCGGCGCCGCCGCACCCCCGCGCCACTCTCTTTGACTAATTTCATGTTTGGTTGGATTCCAGGACGGGCTGTCAAGAGGCCAAATATTTGTCCACGGGACGCTGAGTGATCTTTTATCACTGCGCGGTGATTCTGGAGAGAAAGAGAGAGAGAGAGAGAACGGGCGAGTCGGTTGATAAGCGCCGCGCCGGATCCGTCACACGGCATTAACGCCACGCCGCGCTCCGCCGTGGGACGTGGATCCGGCAGGTGGAATACTGAAACAGTGCTCTCTCGTTGTTCCCTCTCTCTGACAGATTTGGCTCTTTCTACATCACTGTTTATTTAATCATGTTTTAAATATATTTGCATATTCATATTTATAAATAATTATAACTTTATCATATACACATATACAACAACATGCGTTTATATGCATGTATCTCTATATCTATTTGAAGGGGGTGGTAGTTAGGGTGCTAGAATATCGAGTTAAACACTTAGTACCATAACCTAGTTAATAGGTTAAGGTGGTTAACCATAAGCTGAATCCTGGAGGTACCAGGGTGGCGGTGGAGGGTTTTGGGACGTTCCCCATGCCCATCCAGGGGAGAACGTTTCGGGCGCTGTGCAGATAAAACCAGGACAGGGCGCCAATCTATCGCTGGGCACACACTCATTCACACACACACTCTATATGGGGCAATTTGGAGATTTCAACTGACCTTGATCCATGTTTTTGGACTGTGGGAGGAAACCGGAGAACCCGGAGGAAACCTACGCCGACACGGGAAGGACATGCAAACTCCACCCAGATCGGGATTCGAACCGGGAATCCCCAGCGCTGAGAGGAGAACATGCTAAACCACTACGCCACCATGCCGCCCCACTTTCACTGTATAGGGGCAATTTATATTCACATTGAATCCATGTTTTTGGACTGTGGGAGGAGACCGGAGAACCCGAAGGAAACCCACACGGACACGGGGAGAACATGCAAACTCCCCCCAGCTCAGGATTGGAACCGGGATCCCCGACGCTGAGAGGAGAACATGCCAATAGAACGGGCATGAGGCGTCACTCAGGTGGTCGACCTGACGCGGCGGTGAATGAGACAGATTAGCATTTGTTCTGTTACACATGTCTGTCTCACACACACACACACACACACACACGAACCCCCCCCCCCACCCTGTGCGCTAATTAACAATTAGTAAAGACTCGCCGGCTAATTGTATTATGCCTCGTAATGAAGGGGGCTAATTACTGGAATGTCAATTTAGATTTAATTACTAAGAGCGGTGTTAATTCCCGCCGAGCATATGTTACCGCCTGAAATCAAACAAACACACGAATAAATAAAGACCCCGCGCCGTCGACGGCTCGGAACCGAGGCGACGGGAAAGGCCCCGGAAAGGTGAGCGAGAGCGAGCGAACGAGAGAGAGAGAGAGAGAGGATTTACATATATGCAAATGATATGCACAGAATTAATGAGGAGTGAAAAGCTTCAGCGAGATTAAAATCTGTTCGCCGTTTCGTTTATTGTTTTAATTGGCGGTTTTCTGATCGCCACCGTCCCACGCCGTCTCATTGACCGCAACGCGCGAGGTCCGGCGTTTTCGGGACCTATCCCCGCACCTTCCGTCCCCCCCGTCCCCCGTCCTTTCACTATAAGCTCCGATTTTGGCCCCAACTGCCTGCTCCTTCAAGTCTCTGCCAAAATACCATAAGACAGGGTATAATATATATAATTATCCCCACTTACATTAGCCATTATGCCAGCGGAGCATTCCGTGGAAAATGACACACGACCTGTCAAGACTTCATTCACGCCATTAATAAGCATCATTAGTGTCTGGTTTGAATACCCCTCTTTGCACATTGCCGTCATTTCAACATGTCATATATTTTAATTTGAGGCCAAAAATAGCCCCTCGCGCTTGCTCACGCGCTCGCTCGCCCGCCGCCGGCCGGGCTTTGTGATCTCTTAATGGTCAGAAAGTTCGCAGAGTGACCTTGAACGTTCTCGCTTTTATCCCGTCGGAATTTAAAAAAAAAAAAAAACTCCGGCGGAACTGCTAAAAGGCCCGTCAGGACGGAGGCGGCGTGGTGCTGGGGTTCCGGGCGGAGAGGGGTGGGGGGCGGATTTATGACTTAAAGAGTACAGAACTCGTAGCTGTCAGGACCGTCGGTCTGGAGGTGGCGTGCCAGCAGGCCGGGGGCCTTCAAACCTGCCGATTCGGGCCCTCGGGTAAAACCCCCAGATCCATACATCCATCCCTCCAGCCCTCTATGCCTCCATCCAACCTTCCATCCATCCACCCCCTCTTAGATTCCATCCATCAATTGCTCATTCCATACTTCCATTCATCTATCCCTCCATCCACCAGTCCTTTGTTCCATCATCCATCCATTTTTCATTCCATCCATTCATCTATCCCTCTATGCTTCCATCCACCCATCCTTCGTTCCATTCATCCATCCATCCATCCATGCTTCCATCCATTCATCTCCTGTTTCATCCATTCAACCTTCCATCCTTTGTTCCATCATCCATCTCTCATCCATCATTCCATCATCCTTTATTCCATCCATCCCTCTAAGCTTCCATCTATCCATCCTTCATTCCATCCATCCATCCTTTCTTCCATCCAATCCCTTTATGCTTCCATCCACCCATCCTTCGTTCCATTCATCCATCCACCCATGCTTCCATCCATTCATCTCCCGTTTCATTTAATCTTCCATCCTTTGTTTCATCATCCATCCATCTTTCATTCCATCCATTCATCCACCCCTCTATGCTTCCATCCACTCATTCTTCGTTCCATCCACCCATCCTTCGTTCCATGCTTCCATCCATTCATCTCCCGTTCCATCATCCATCCATCTTTCATTCCATCCATTCATCCACCCCTCTTGCTGGGGGGATGCTTCCATCCACCCATCTTTCGTTCCATCATTCCATCATCTTTCATTTCATCCATCCTTTCTTCCATCCATTAACCCATCCCTCTATGCTTCCCTCCACCCATTCTTCTTTCTATCATCAATTCTTCCATTCATCTATGCCTCTATGCATCTATTCATTGTTCATTCCATCCACCCCTCTATGCTTCCATCCACCCATATTGCATTCCATCGTTCCATTATCAATCCAACCTTCCATCCATCCCATATACAGTACATCCATCCGGTTGTTATATTCAGGGTTTCTTATTTCAGCTCCAGCAGCACTGCTGTGTCTGATCCCGGGGTCCCGGCAGCCCCCGCTGTGTCAGTGCAGTGTATTAAACCCGATTACACAGCCGTGAGTCGGTCTAAACACGGCGTCCTCCATCTGCGTCAGACGAGCCTCACATCACGAGGTCTGAAATGTCAGACTCGCAGTTCAGCGCCGAGCGCGAGCTGCAGGCCGCACAATAACAGCAAAAATAGTCCACCGGTGAGCCACGCCGTAATTACGCAGTGCTACAGTGTAATTATGTGCTGCACCCCCCCCCCCCCACAGGAGGAGGCGGTGCTGGACAACACACATCCCAGAGTCACACTCTGCCGGGCGATGGGCGTCGGACGTCTCGGACCGGAACTCGGCTCATTTAATATTCGAATATTCTAATTCTAACGTACTAATGTTCCCATACGGTACGAATCCAAACATCCAGACTAAACGAGCCGAGCGGCTGGAGGGTGATTAGTATTCCGACCTACGCCGGGCGATCACACCGCGATTCATCTCACCTGCGCCGGCCGGGATTGCTCACCTATTTAAAGTGTGATGAGGGCCAATTAATCCTCTGCGACTTGCCTCAGCACCCGGGACGCCGCCGCTCAGCGTGCCTTGCTCACTCCGGCAGAGCGCAGCGCCGCCCATGATCCGCAAACTGACCTCCAACATCCATCATCAGCCTCCTTTTTATAAGGCAGAAACAAGAATTGTGAGTTATAGGGTTTCTCATTTAGTTAGATAGTTCCCGTCCTTAAATCTGATTGGCCGTTTGTCCAGCAGTGACATCATTGACATTCATATTAATGCGTGATATACAATACATGTTTTTCCCATTTTTTTTGTAATAAACTGCGTTCTGTAATTTGGCCACTAGATGCCAGTGTCTGATCGCTGAGTAACGGGTTTCCAATCAACATTAACTAAATTACGTCATGGAAGATCAGATTATTAACGATTTTCTTTTCAATAAACGCATTTCTAAATCAAACCTTGTTGTTTTTTAATTATTGTGTGTTTGTAAGTTTTTTATTAAAGCAACACGACACTCGGAGTTGTGCATTATTTTACATAAATCTTGCAAAGAGGTGGAACTGTACTCCGCTAATAATGCCTCTATGTGATTCATTCACAATTATGCCACGCCCTTTCGCACCTTACTGCTTTATTATAAAACAAGTAGTTCCACTCCTTAAATCTGATTGGCTGAGCCTGTTCATCATTAACACACCCCTCTGAGCACTTCACATTCGTATCAATGTGTGATAAACAATACATTATTCATTAACTGCGTTCTGTAATTTGGCCACTAGATGGCATGACGTTAGAGAAACTGGAATCCTGTTACTCGGCGATCAGCGTTCACTTTAAAAACCGGACTAGATTACGTCGTGGACGAGCGGATTATTAACAATTCAGCACACCACCACCACCTAGTGGCGCTGAGAATCATCCACCGTCCACATCCAGCAGCTCTGAGGACGATTAATAAACATAAAAAAAAACTTACAAAGAGTATAGAGAACTACAGAATGTAACCGCAGAACTACAAACTCAGTGGAGCTGATATAGTGGCCATAAGGTTCTAACCCCTAAGTATAAAATCTACGGAACTAAGACACGACGTGACGTCCAACACGTCCGACCTGGTTTATGAAACGACGACGAAGAGAACATTTCAAACCTTCAGCTTCATTCTCACCAGTCTGTAAATCGACACTCATAGCAACATATGTTAATTCCCCCGCTTTTCATTCCCGCCGCCGCCGTTCCGCGTGCGCCTGGCAGACCGAGCGGCAGAACGTATTCAACCGGCGGAGGCATTTACATCTGAATGAAGTCGTTTCTCCGTAACGTACTGCGGCGGTTCCAGCGAATTAAATCCGTTCAATTAGCCCTCTAATCTTTCAGTTCGGCCTCGGCGGGCGTGATAACGAACGGGATAGGATCGGAGACATGCGGGCATGAAATAAATACTCCATCACGCCGCGGCCCACGTACGGCGGGGCTGTTTGTTCGTCTGAAGAATAAAACGTCCCACAGCAGGGGTTCTCAAACTGAGGCACGCCAGATAATGGTACGGATTCACAGGACATTATATTTCCAGATGCATTTTATAAACTGCGTTCTGTAACTTGGCCACTAGATGGTGGTATTCGGTTGGTAGAGAAACATTAAACATGATAAGTGTTTATTTTAAAAACACCAATTAAAAAAAAAAAAAAAAATTAAAAAAACCCCCAAATTATTAACAATTTTGCTTTTTATTAAACGCATTTCTGAATCAAACTGCGATTAATTATAATAATTATTTATTATAGTTTTATATTATTATATTATAGTGTGTAATGTTTTATAAAAGCAAAAAGACACTTGAGGTTGTCTATGTTTTCATTATCTTTCTCTTAATCTTCTATTAGGGGTGTGGGGGGGGGGTATACACATACACACACACACACACACACTGTGGGGCAATTTCAAGCATTCAATTGACCTTAAATCCATGTTTTTGGACTGTGGGAGGAAACTGGAGAGCCCGGAGGAAATCCACGTGGAAACCCACATGTGGGAGAACATGCAAACTCCACCCAGATCGGGATTCGAACGGTGTTCCGTGAAATTTACAACTTTCGGGTTGATAACGGGTCTGAAAAAGTTTAAGAACCCCTGACTGTCAGCGTCCTCCTGATTTTCACCTTTAATTCTCAGCGCTGTTGTGATTGGCAGAGATACTCGTTAAGCGCCATCCGGCACCTGCGAGGGTGAACTAAAAACGGGTGGGGGTGGCGGGGGGGGGTTAATGAATCAGAGACGTGGCACAATTAAAAATCAGCCGTTAATTTCTCCGGGGAGATCAGGGCCCCAAGTCTGAACTCCATACCCTACAGACCCCCGCTTGGAGCAACCACCCTAATCCAGAACGCTGACCCGCCGACGAGGGGGCAGATCGCACGGATCTGGGGAGGACTTCCCGAACTGGAGCGTGACCTTAACATTTCAATTTAGAACGTCTCGCCTTTCCACACCGCCCCGGAGATCCGTCCCTGGGGGAGGCGGAGCGCGGCGCGGCGCCAGGGAGGTGTTCCCGAGTACGTCCGGATGCGGGAGCGTGTCACCCGACCCCGGTGTTCTCTGTCAGCCGTGTGTTTAAATTACCCCCCACCGGCATTCAAATTACAGCCCCCATCTCATCGGTTAAGAGGTGGCGGCTCTACCGCATGATTACATTAATGTAGGTTCACCGGCTCCCTGCCACACACACACACACACATCCACACACACACACACACACACACACACTCACACACGGCAAAGTCATCTTCCTCCGAATCCCCGCTGGGTGTACCTGCAAAGTACAAAGGCCCAGATGCTCTATTTTAGGAGCAGCCCTTTTAATTTATTTCCTTGATTTGCTGATAATAATAATAATTGTGCTGCAGGTGCCGCATTGAAATTAGGTGGCAGCTTCCCCGGGCGCTATCACCGAGCCATCACCTCCCGAAAAAAAGGCCTCGCCGCCTGCTCTAACCCCCGTACCTTCGCATCTGCAAGCTCTCTCTCTCTCTAGTCGTCGACGACATAAAGGCCGTCGCGCCGCGTCCTCCGTTCCTTCTCCCGCTTTATTTAAATCAGACATCGGGAAAAACCCGGCGATGTGGTGGCGCGTCTACATTGTGCTGATACTAAGCAGCCGCGGCGGACCTGAAAGGGAAATTCAATTTATCTTTTTTTTTTTTTTTTTTTTTTTTACTTAA
>JAFMOD010000436.1:0-15058 GCA_019802435.1 Corydoras maculifer
TGTGTGTGTGTGTGTGTGTGTGTGTGTGTGTGTGTGTGTGTGTGTGTGTGTGTGCATGTTTCATATACAGTCACATTTGCGGATTTTAATTTGTTTACTTGTGATTTTTGTAAGTCACCATTTTTGGCAACATTATTATTTTTTCTCAGTATAAACATCCCAGGTGGCACGATGGTTTAGCATGTTCTCCTTTAGCGCTAGGGATTCACGGTTCGAATACCGATCTGGGTGGAGTTTCCATGTTCTCCCCGTGTCTGCGTGGGTTTCCTCCGGGTTCTCCGGTTTCCTCCCACAGTCCAAAAACATGGATCAAGTTAATTGAATTCTCAAAATTGCCCCATATAGAGAGTGTCTGTGTGAGTGAGTGTGTGCCCAGCGATAGATTGGCGCCCTGTCCTGGGTCTATCTGCCCAGCGCCCGAGACGTTCTCCCCTGGATGGGCATGGGGAACCCCACCGCGACCCTAATAGAGGATAAGCGGAAGATAATGAATGAATGTAATTAAATGTGAAGTGTTTAGCACGTCTTTATCACAGGTTCCGGGTTCGAGTCCCATTTTAGTTCAGCTTTGGCTTTCTCTGTGTGAAGTCTGTATGAGTCCTGCTGTGGCGCCCCCTGATGGTGATGAAGAATAAGCTTGTTGATTTGAATGTTAAAGCATTTTTGAATCTTTCAGGTGTTCTTCGATATCACGGTTGGAGGACATGAAGTCGGACGGATCGTGATCGGCTTGTTCGGTGATGTTGCCCCGAAAACTGTGAAGAACTTCGTCACTCTGGCCACCGGAGAGGTGCTTCTGCCCCAGAGCTTAAACTCAGCTCTGTAATCTTACACATATTTCAAGTTCATGTGGTATACATGCAGAGTAATCTCAAACATACGTAAGGTTATGGTATATGCAGAGAACTCGGCATCCCAGAGGTTTGGTTAAAAGTTGGTGATTCGGGCCCTTGAGCAAGGCCCTCAAACTGATTACATCATGGTCTTGTGCTCTGTTCCACAACATGAAGTCAGTATGTGTATAAGCTGTTCATCCATTATGTTTATTCATCCATCCATTATCTTCAGCTTTATCCCCATCCAGGGGAGAACGTTTCGGGCAGATACACCCAGGACAGGACACCAATCCATCACTGGGCACACACTCACTCACACAGACACACTCTATATGGGGCAATTTGGAGAACTTAATTGACTTGATCCATGTTTTTGGACTGTGGGAGGAAACCAGAGAACCCGGAGGAAACCCACACGGACAGGGTGAGAACATGGAAACTCCACCCAGATGGGGATTCGAACTGGGAATCCCTGGTGCTGAGAGGAGAACATGCTAACCACTAAGCCACCATGCCGCCCGAAATCTTACACATTCATTCATTATCTTCCACTTTATCCTATATTAGGGTTGAGGGGGGGGTTCCCCATGCCCATCCAGGGGAGAATGTCTCGGGCGCTGGGCAGATACATCCAGGACAGGGCGCCAATCCATCGCTGGACACACACTCACTCACATAAACACACACTATATGGGGCAATTTGGAGAACTCAATTGACCTTGATCCATGTTTTTGGACTGTGGGAGGAAACCGGAGGAAACCCACGTGGACACGGGGAGAACATGGAAACTCCACCCAGATGGGGATTCGAACCAGGAATCCCTACCGCTGAAAGGAGAACATACTAACTACATAGCCACCGTAATTTTACACATATTTAAGGTTGATATAGTAATTTATATATGCAGGTGGCTCGGCCTCCCAGTGGTTTGGTTAAAAGTTGGGGATTCGGGCCCCTGAGCAAGGCCCTCAGTCTGATTGCTTAAGAGGGGTTGCATCATGGTCCTGTGCTCTGATCCGCAGCCTTGAGTTGGGATGATTCTACACTGTTCATCCGTTATGTTCATGATCTGTAAATAACAGACTGAATTAACATGAGAAACGACGTTTCGACTCTAACTCTGATTTCAGAAGGGCTTTGGGTACAAGGGAAGCAAGTTCCACCGGGTCATCAAAGACTTTCTCATTCAGGGAGGGGACTTCACAGCAGGCGATGGATCTGGAGGTAACTGTTATACACTATAAAAGTTAAAGTTCTAGCAGTCATCCATCCATCCATTATCTTCCGCTTTATCCTCTATTAGGGTCGCGGAGGGGGAAGGGGGCGGTTCCCCATGCCCATCCAGGGGAGAACGTTTTGGGCGCTGGGCAGATAGACCCAGGACAGGACGCCAATCTATCACTGGACACACACTCACTCACACAGACACACTCTATATGGGGCAATTTGGAGAACTCAATTGACTTGATCCATGTTTTTGGACTGTGGGAGGAAACCGGAATACCCAGAGGAAACCCACGTGGACAGGGGGAGAACATGCAAACTCATGAGTTCCAGCAGTCATCCATCCATCCATCCATTATCTTCCACTTTATCCTTAATTAGGGTCGCGGGGGGGGGGGGTTCCCCATGCCCATCCAGGGGAGAACGTTTCGGGCGCTGGACAGATAGACCCAGGACAGGACAGCAATCTATCACTGGACACACACTCACTCACACACACACTCTATATGGGGCAATATGGGGACTCAATTCATCCATGTTTCTGGACGTGGGAGGGAACCGGAGAACCCAGAGGAAACCCACGTGGACACCGGGAGAACATGCAAACTCCACCCAGATGGGGATTCGAACCGGGAATCCCTAGCACTGAGAGGAGAACATGCTAAACCACTAAGCCACCGTGCCGCCCTTCCAGCAGTCATGCTTATATATATTATACCTAAAGACGTGGGGGTGGGGACATGGGACGGTCGTGCATTCTGCTGTCCAGCTCTCATTGGTCTCGTTAATTCCAGGTAAGAGCATCTTCGGTAAAGCCTTTGTGGACGAGAGCTTCCGGCTGAAGCACCAGGGCACCGGCTGGGTCAGCATGGCCAACGCGGGTCCTGACACCAACGGCTCGCAGTTCTTCATCACTTTAGCCCGCGCGCCGTGGCTGGACGGAAAGCATGTTGTTTTTGGCAGAGTGCTGGAGGGCATGGTACGTTCACGCGCCGCTCTAAACGGCCGACTCGGACTTCTGTAGATAAAGTCTTTCCATGAAGTATTATTCATTCATTCATCCATTATCTTCCGCTTTATCCTCTATTAGGGTCGCGGTGGGGGGGTTCCCCATGCCCATCCAGGGGAGAACGTTTCGGGCGCTGGGCAGATACGCCCAGGACAGGGCGCCAATCTATCACTGGACACACACTCACTCACTATAACTGAGAACTCAGTTGACTTAATCCATGTTTTTGGACTGTGGGAGGAAACCGGAGAACCCGGAGGAAACCCACGTGGACACGGGGAGAACATGGAAACTTCACCCAGATTAGGATTTAACCCGGGAATCCCTAACGCTGAGAGGAGAACATGCTAAACCACTAAGCCACCGTGCCGTCCCTATATATATATATATATAAAATCTATCACTGGGCACACACTCACTCACACACACACACTCTATATGGGGCAATTTGGAAAATTCAATTGCCCTTGATCCATATTTTCGGACTGTGGGAGGATACCGGAGAACCCGCGTGGACACAAGGAGAAGATTAGGGATTCGATTCAGATTAGGGATTCGAACCGGGAATCCCTAATGCTGAGAGGAGAACGTGCTAAACCACTAAGCCACCGTGCTGCCAAGTATTATTTATTTGACCTTAAAAGTCTCTTCTTTCCCTCCCTCTGCGTTGTCTCCAGACCGTAGTTCACACCATCGAGCTCCAGGACACCAACGACAGAAACCTGCCCTACACCGAGTGCGTGATCGTGAACAGCGGCAAGATCGAGGTCAACGAGCCGTTCGTGGTGGAGGTGGAGGGTTGGTAGCCTGGTGGACATGTGGACGTCCTCCACACTTCAAAGCTATGAGACTGTGGATTTATATACGTTACATCATTAGCGGACCCGGGTTTGTTATCGTAAGTGGACAGGCATGGTCTTATCGTGGGAAGTTTGCATGTTCTCCCCATGTCCGAGCGGATTATTTACAGGCATTCTCTTTTTACTCACATAGTTGATTTGGTGTTATAAAATGGGCCCTGGCGGCACGGTGGCTTCGCCTCTCAGCGCTAGGGATTCCCGGTTCGAATCCCCATCTGGGTGGAGTTTCCATGTTCTCCCCGTGTCTGCGTGGGTTTCCTCCGGGTTCTCCGGTTTCCTCCCACAGTCCAAAAAAAACATGGATCAAGTTAATTGAATTCTCAAAATTGCCCCATATAGAGTGTGTGTGTGTGAGTGAGTGTGTGTCCAGCGATGGATTGGCGCCCTGTCCTGGGTCTATCTGCCCAGCGCCCGAGACGTTCTCCCCTGGATGGGCATGGGGAACCCCACCGCGACCCTGATAGAGGATAAGCGGGAGATAATGAATGAATGAATGAAAATGGGCCCTTGGTGCGAATGTGTGGACCCCGATGTATGTCCGTGCTGCTGTGGACGGGTCACGTGTCCAGGGTGAGCCCTCCGTAGGAGCCGGGAACTCCAGCATCCACTGCACTCCTGATCAGGATGCACAGAATGCCAAATCATTGAACGCCATATGGTCAAAAGTATGGGGACACACTCCTTAGCCAATGAAATCAGGTGTGTCCCATTGCCCCAGGGGTATAAATCAAAGCACCCAGCCGTGCATAATGGACAAGTGCATGCTTCCAGCTGAGTGGGAACAGTTTGGGGAAGGCCTTTTGCTCTTTCATGGCCCAGTTTGGCATGGAAGATCTAATTGACCCTCACAGAGCACTGACCTTAACCCCTATTCAGTGTCCATGGGATGAACTAGAATGGCGACTGTGAATAACGCACCTTTGTCCAACGGACCCAAATAGTTGGGCAGAAGTCCCCACAGACACAATGCAACTTAAAAAAAGCCTCAACCCAAACGTCTTACAGCTGCGTTTGATGTTGAGCCGTCAGTAAAGCTCCTGCAGGTGTAACGTGAAGGAGTCCCAATACTTTTGAACATGCAGTGTAAATAATCCCTCCACTTGAAACATTTCCATTACATTTCTCAGAGGTTTGCTCAAATGTTTCTGCATATCATTTGCTTGACTGGATTTCCAGCATTTAAATGTCATAAATCATTCATTCATTCATTATCTCCCACTTTGTCCTCTATTAGGGACGCGAGGGGGGGTGGGGGTTCCCCATACCCATCCAGGGAAGAACGTTTCAGGTGCTGGGCAAATACACCCAGGACAGGACGCCAATCTATAACTGGACACACATTCACTTACACACACACACTCTATATGGGGCAATTTGGAGAATTCAATTGACCTTGATCCATGTTTTTGGACTGTGGGAGGAAACCGGAGAACCCGGAGGAAAGTCATGCAGACACGGGGAGAACATGGAAACTCCACCCAGATGGGGATTCGAACCGGGAATCCCGAACCCTGAGAGGAGAACATGCTAAACCACTAAGCCACCGTGCCGCTGTCATAAATCTTAATTATTTAAATATGTTATGAACATATCAGGGCGGCACGGTGGCTTAGTGGTTTAGCATGTTCTCCTCTCGGCGTTAGGGATTCCCGGTTCGAATCCCCATCTGGGTGGAGTTTCCATGTTCTCCCTGTGTCCGCGTGGGTTTCCTCCGGGTTCTCCGGTCTCCTCCCACAGTCCAAAAACATGGATCAAGGTCAATAGAGTTCTCCAAATTGCCCCATATAGAGTGTGTGTGTCTGTGTGAGTGAGTGTGTGCCCAGCGATAGATTGGCGTCCTGTCCTGGGTCTATCTGCCCAGCACCCGAAACGTTCTCCCCTGGATGGACATGGGGAACCCCCCCGCGACCCTGATACAGAATAAAGCGGGAGATAATGAATGAATGAATGAATGAAGTATTTGTAAATAGATCTGGTTCTTAGCTGTGGAACTGTAACAGTGATGTGTTATTTTTATATTTAGGGACGTGGCAGCTCAGTGGGTCGGGTGCTGGGCTGCGAGTCTCAAGGTTGGGGGGGGGGGACTCCAAATCCACCATAAAGCACCCCCTGCCCATTCACCATAATTCACCATTCACCAGGGGTGCGGTATGAGGGCGGGACCTGCGCCGTGTCCTTTACCATCTGGTCTGGAGACTTGTGAGACACAAGTGTCCACCAAATTATCCAAAAGGTTCCCAAATATAGTTGGGTGAAACTATCACTGAGAATTCTGGTACCCTCCTACAGCTCTGGCATGATTGCACTGGGGACGGTTGCACTCCGGGCGGCACGGTGGCTTAGTGGTTTAGCATGTTCTCCTCTCAGCGGTAGGGATTCCCGGTTCAAATCCCAATCTGGATGGAGTTTTCATCTTCTCCCCGTGTCCATGTGGGTTTCCTCTGGGTTCTCCAGTTTCCTCCCACAGTCCAAAAACATGGATCAAGGTCAATTGAGTTCTCCAAATTGCCCCATATAGAGTGTGTTTGTGTGAGTGAGTGTGTGCCCAGTGATAGATTGGCCCCCTGTCCTGGGTGTATCTGCCCAGCGCCCGAGACGTTTTACCCTGGACGGGCATGGGGAACCCCCCCCACCGTGACCCTAGTAGAGGATAAAGCGGAAGATGATGGATGGATGATTGCACCCCCCCCCCCAATTTAAACTAAGGGACATAGTGAATATTGTAGATATTAAAACACAATCTGTATTACAACAGATTGCATTAAAGCTCTTCTTATTAAAAATATTATAATCAGAATAAAGACCTGATATGCATATATATATATATATTCATTCATTATCTCCCGCTTTATCCTCTATTAGGGTCGCGGGGGGGGTTCCCCATGCCCATCCAGGGGAGAACGTCTTGGGCGCTGGGCAGATAAACCCAGGACAGGATGCCAATCTATCACTGGGCACACACTCACTCACACAGATACACTCTATATGGGGCAATTTGGCTCAATCGACTTCATCCATGTTTTTGGACTGTGGGAGGAAACCAGAGAACCCTGAGGAAACCTACACAGACACGGGGAGAACATGGAAACTCCACCCAGATGGGGATTCGAACCGGGAATCCCTAGTGCTGAGAGGAGAACATGCCAACGACTAAGCCACCGTGCCGCCTATATATATATATATGTATATATATATAACGCAAATCTTAGACTACGTCCAAAATCACCTACTGCCTACTACATACTGGTCCAAAGTGAGGCGAGAGGCTAGTATGTCATGGCATCATGTAGTAGACGAGACATCCCCACATGACCTACTGTACCATAAGCTAATTGGAAGTAAGTGACCACAGCACACTGTGCCATCCCATAATTTACCATGGGCTGAATCCCATGATCGAACATGAGGACGCAGATGGTATGGTGGCATGAAAACTACATGCTCGCTGACGCATATGAACTACTGCTTTCGTGCTGAGGCAGCACTTATTGATCAAAACTAGTACCTACTGTGTAGCAGGCGGTTTTGGACAGCGCTTCAGTCACACGTGCCAAAATCTTCACTTCGTTAGCATATCAACAGGGTGTACACCTCAGGATTCCAGTGGTTTGTTTACTAAATAAAATTCATCAGGTTGTAAGGAACATGTGATCGTGCCAAAATAAACCCGAGCTGCTGATTTTAACGCGTCCACGTGTCTTTTTTAAAGAACCATCACCCGAGCACCACGGGTTTGCCATCATGAGTGCGCCTTGCGCAGGTCGAAACGCAAAGGACATACTAATATTTTTAATGAGTGTGCTTTAGGGGCGTAACGTATAATAAACCAATCAGGGTGTCACGTGCCATTCCCTATTAGGAGCCAGGTGGCGCTCTGCCTTTTCTGTACAAATGCGGTTAGCGTTCAGTGGCGTTGGACACGCGTCTGTGTTGATGATCCACCACAGAGACAGTGACCGACGCCTGACCGTTGACGTCTGGAGAGGGGGTTTTCAGTCGGCGGTGCACCTGGGTTTTAGCAATAAATGGCCACGCCCATCGGGGGGGGGGTATATTCACACACAGTGTTGCGAGCCAGGTGGCGCTCTACCTTCTCTGTACAAATGCAGTCAGATTTGATAGGGTTCAGTGGCGTTGGACACGCGTCTGTGTTGATGATCCACCACAGAGACAGTGACCAACGTCTGACCGTTAGCAATAAATGGCCACGCCCATCGGGGGGGGGTATATTCACACACAGTGTTGCGAGCCAGGTGGCGCTCTGCCTTCTCTGTACAAATGCAGTCAGATTTGATAGCGTTCAGTGACGTTGGACACGCGTCTGTGTTGATGATCCACCACAGAGACAGTGACCGACGCCTGACCGTTGACGTCGGTGCACCAGGGTTTTAGCAATAAATGGCCACGCCCATCGGGGGGGGTATATTCACATGCAGTGTTGCTATTTAAATGACGCCGATAGAAGGTGGGAAAATGGCCTGTTGGCGGGGTGTGAGATAGTGTGATAAGGAGGGGCCTACAATGTATTTTAAAACTAAAAAAAACGAAAGCTTCGTACTACTGAACCAACTGTGAGGAAAAAGGTGGATGTCAAAAACAGTGACTCTGAGGAACTTATTGAGAAATGATACTTACTTAAGTCTTCAGAACCCAAAACCCAGCGTCGCCGGGTCTGAGGAGGTGTCTGCGGTGGGGCACTGAATCAGGGGAGGATGTTGTATCTGTTAAAGCCCTGCCGGTGGATGTGAGCTGCTGGCGGAGGGTGACAGGCTTCATTACCAGCACAGCACTGCGATGCGGATGGCGTCCCTGAGGAGCTGCTGCATGGTGGGATAGTTCGCTGGAAAAGGTCAAGAACAGATAAATCGCTCGGTCCAGAAAGCATCCTAAACTGGCTCTGATAGACCTGGAGCATTAAAGAAGGACGCTGCGTCTGAAATCACCGGCTGCCCACCACAGAGAACACAAACGCTGCAGGGAAGAATGTGTGCTGGGTTCGAATACACAGCAGACGTCAAGTAGAGGCTACAAATTTACTATCAAACCGGAAGCCTGGGCGGCTTAGTGGTTTAGCATGTTCTCCTCTCAGCGCTGGGGATTCCCAGTTCGAATCCCCATCTGGGTGGCGTTTCCATGTCCTCCCCGTGTCCTCCTGGGTTTCCTCCGGGTTCTCCGGTTTCCTCCCACAGTCCAAAAACATGGATCAAGTTAATTGAGTTCTCCAAATTGCCCCATGTAGTGTTAAAATTTTTAGCATACACACAGATGAAGCCAATCTAGGGGTGGTAATAATAATAATAATAATAATAATAATAATAATAATAATAATAATAGCGGCACAGTGGCTTAGTGGTTTAGCACGTTCGCCTCTCAGCGCTAGGGATTCCCGGTTCAAATCCCAATCTGGGTGGGTTTGCATGTTCTCCCCGTGTCCGCGTGGGTTTCCTCCGGGTTCTCCGGTTTCCTCCCACAGTCCAAAAACATGGATCAACTCAATTGAGTTCTCCAAATTGCCCCATATAGAGTGTGTATGTATGCGTGAGTGAGTGTCCAGTGATAGATTGGCATCCTGTCTTGGGTGTTTCTGCCAAGCGCCCAAAACGTTCTCCCCTGGATGGGCATGGGCATGGGGAACCCCCCCCCTCCCCCCCTAATAGAGGATAAAGTGGAAGATGATGGACGGATAATAATAATAATACAATAAAGATTAAATTCTTTGCCATAAATAGTATGGTTCAACATAAACTCATATACTGCCTACTATCTAGGGTAGGCAGTAAAAAGTTAAAAGTTAAAAGTAACTATTATGTCCAAATACACAGTAAGCATCATGTAGTGGGTGAAATGTTTCCTACTAAGCTGGAATATAATCTATAACCGAATCGTGAGTTGGGGGACAGGATGCACCCGAGGTTGTGTGGATAGTGTGGATTCACTCGATCAAAAGTAGTACTAACTGATTTGGACGCAGCCCTCGTATGAATTCACCTGATACTTGGTTTGACATGTGACATCCAGTCTTCTAAATTTCAACAATAACACGGGATAGGAATCTGGAATTGGAGCTCGAGGTGGCGGAGCAGGGCGTTAACATCTCCAGATCCTCCTCTCCAGGGTCTCCGACTCCCGTGAACACGGCGGCTCGGCACCCCGCAGCTTCGGATCAATGGCCTTTTCACCAGCGTCATTCTGTCAGAGAGGAACTTCGATGTGGCATTTTGGTTCACCGTCCCGCTGGAAGAGCCAGTCGTGGCCCAGCTGTGGATTTTTGGCAAGAGTGATTAATGGAGTTTGTGATGTCACACGTCCTAAAATTCATTCATTCATTCATTATCTCCCGCTTATCCTCTATTAGGGTCGCGGTGGGGTTCCCCATGCCCATCCAGGGGAGAACATCTCGGACGCTGGGCAGATAGACCCAGGACAGGGCGCCAATCCATCGCTGGGCACACACTCACTCACACAAACACACTCTATAGCGGGCAATTTTGAGAATTCAATTAACTTGTTCCATGTTTTTGGACTGTGGGAGGAAACCGGAGAACCCGGAGGAAACCCACGCAGACACGGGGAGAACATGGAAACTCCACCCAGATGGGGATTCGAACCGGGAATCCCTAGCGCTGAGAGGCGAACGTGCTAAACCACTAAGCCACCGTGCCGCACGTCCTAAAATATTTCCAATAAAATAAAATAAATTAAATTGGATCTGTGCGGTGGCTTAGTGGTCGGATCGGCTCGGCGGCGCCCCCGACAGAAAAGGTGGGGGGAGAAAAGAAATGTGTCTACTTTACTAAAACATAAATGGCAATGACATAGTTAAGGGCGGCACAGTGGCTTAGTGGTTTAGCATGTTCGCCTCTCAGCGCTGGGGATTCCCGGTTCGAATCCCCATCTGGGTGGAGTTTCCATGTTCTCCCCGTGTCCGCGTGGGTTTCCTCCGGGTTCTCTGGTTTCCTTCCACAGTCCAAAAACATGGATCAAGTCAATTGAGTTCTCCAAATTGCCCCATATAGAGTGTGTCTGTGTTTGTGTCTGTGTGAGTGAGTGTGTGTGTGCCCAGTGATAGATTGGCGCCCTGTCCTGGGTGTATCTGCCCAGCGCCCGAAACGTTCTCCCCTGGATGGGACCCTAATAGAGGATAAAGCGGAAGATAATGAATGGATGGATGGATCTGTGCTCTGAGTGTAACAGCTATTCTGTGTCCTTGGAGCTCAGACCATCAGGATGAAGGTCAGGGCTTTAAACCCCACATCCACCAGAAAGTTTCTGATGCGGGCCCTTGTGCAAGGCCCCTAACCCTCATTGCTGCGGGTTCAGTGCGTTCTGAGTTGGGATACTTATGAATCACGTTACAAGCAGAACGACATTATGTATTATAATTATAGAACTTTAAAATACTGTGAGGTAAGTGGAGGTACAGGACACAGGGGGTGGGGGGTGGGGGGAGGGTACGGTTTTAGGAAAATGGCCCGTTGGCATATACAGGTTCAGGTTAGACAAAAAAAATAATAAGATAAGGCCAAAAAATGAGAATTAAAGGTACATAGAAAATAGAACAATGAGCAACAATAAGTCTTCACAGAGGAACCAAGATGTGAATCACCGAATCGATTCGATTTAAAAGTGACGAAAAGGTCGTGCGGAAAGTAAAGCTGAAACATTTTGTCGTCCCCGTCGTCGTCCCCGTCCCCCCCTCCACCCCTTCCGAACATGCCCAAGCAGTCGAAGGGAATCTAGAGGCCCCGGGTCTTTAGACTATGAAGAGGACACCAGGTGGACAGCATTGATCTTCCTTTCAAGCTCCCTCACGGACTCCTGGCTACGTGTCACCGATTGTCGAGCTTTTTCTCCTCCGGCCATTAAAACACGGTCACAGATTCACAAAAGGTACTTGTTCTCCCCTGACCCCCGGCGAGGTACCATCACTCAGCGGAAAACATTGTGAAAATATCAGAGGGAAGCGGGGAGCCTCGGCGGGGGAGAGGTATAAACAGCGTAATGATTTCCCCAGAGTTTCTGCCAAGAGCCGGTGTCAGGGAAAGTGGCATAAATGGTGACACATTCTCACTTAGGACAGCAGGGAAATCGAACGCTGACATTCTTTTTAGGGCTCGAGACGCCTCATCAGCCAATTACCGTGGTAACTGGAGAGCATGCTTCTCCAGGCTCGGGGAGGGATGCCTCAGACCTTTTGAGATTAGGACTGTGTACACTGCCCAAACAGGCAGAGGTGAGCAGACCGTAAGGTGGTCGTGCCCAGAGGAGCCATTTATAAATGGGGCGAAGTTTGTCCACGCCAGGCTCGGCTCGGACCGGCTCGGCGGCGCCCCCGACGGAAAAGGTGGGGGGAGAAAAGAAATGTGTCTACTTTACAAAAACATAAATGGCAATGATATAGTTAAGGGCGGCACGGTGGCTTAGTGGTTTAGCATGTTCTCCTCTCAGCGCTGGGGATTCCCGGTTCGAATGGAGTTTCCATGTTCTCCCCGTGTTCACATAGGGGGGGAGGGGGTTAGAACATGAAGTCTTTTTGGGAACGTTTTGGAAGTCTGTAGGGCCGTGGTCCTGGTGATTGTCGGTGGTATGAAGTTTGTTGCTTGTCCAACATTGAAAGACCCTGCGGTCTTTAATGTTCTCCCCATGTCCGCGTGGGTTTCCTCCGGGTTCTCAGTTCAAAAACATGGATCGAGTTCTCCAAATTGCCCCATATAGAGTGTGTCTGTGTGAGTCCAGTGATAGATTGGCGTCCTGTCCTGGGTCTATCTGCCCAGCACCCGAAACGTTCTCCCCCCCCCGCGACCCTAATAGAGGATAAAGCGGAAGATAATGGATGGATGGACATAGTTAAGTCAGGAAGGACTGATGATGGCACTTAGCTGTGTTATAGCAGCAAGATCTAATAATTAAGGTCCAGCGTTTTCCGTGGAGGCGCCGTGTTAAATTTATGCGGCGCACCTCATTCATCTTTAGCGGGATGCACTGTCGCCGAAAGCCAGAAAACAATGTGTTGCTTAATAAATCAGGGAGAACGGTGCAGTCCGAGCGCTCGCATTAGGGCCAATAACAACCAGCTGTGCGTGGCGCATCCCCTCTCCGAGGGTAATGGGCCTATTTGAACATCTCGGGCCCGGCTCGCGGATAATTGGCCGGAAGAATGACGAAGGTGTCCAAACGTAATGTGATCATTAGCCGGCGTGCCGATTAAACATGGAGCTCACGGGTTTCGCACTCATGACGCTGATGATCAGCCACCAAAACAAACGGGACTCGATGGCGGAGATCTGAAACGCATCTCCACCACAACACCATCCTCACTTTTCTGTTTTCATCTGGCTAATGTGTCTCCTCCACACTCGGATGCCGAAATAAAAAAAAAAATAAAAAAATAAAAAATAAGAGGCTTGTTTGGAACCCCTTTTCCATTCCCTCTGAAACTAATTAGTGCTGAAGCCTGGAGCTGGTCGGAGACAGGGATGGGTTGAGTGGAGGGGGTTGCTCTCCCTCTCTCTCTCTCTCTCTCTCTCTCTCTCTCTCGCGGTGTCTTATTGCTGTAAAGAACACTCATCCTTGAAATAATGGATCCTGGGCGGCAGCTTGCTTGATCCCAACATCAAGGCCTCGTTACCGCCGAATAAGTGTATGATGATTTCCATTCAGCCACATTTACCTCGCACTGTCCATCTCTGGCAAGAGGTCACCCCCTCGCGTGCACGTGGTTCTCACCGATACCCGGATCCGAAATGCTTCCTAGGACCGAGGAGGCCGCCAGGTGAAAGGCCAGTCCACATTCGCCACATCAAACCGTGGTGCAGCCGAATGGCTCCCCCCGCTGATTCCGTTCGGGAGGCTGTTAGGAAGGCCCGGTCGTGCTCCGTGTGCCCCGGCCACGGCTGCCCCCCCGCTCGCCTAAAGGGCCCCGGATCAATAGCAGCTGAATGCCATCTGCTTGGAGCAGCAGAACACCTCCAGAAGTCGGCACCATGCATCTTCCCCTATTGAAAGGTTATTTTTAATGCGAGTAAACAATTCGTCGTCCAGCCTCGGTGCGTTTCGCTCATTTAAAACACCCCACCCCCACCACCACCACCGCCACCGCCGCCGCACACACCAAGCGCACCAGATCAATGGCATATGCAAAACGAGCTAAAAAAAAAAAAAAAATTGAATCCTAAGAGTCAACCTGATGCCCAGGTGACAGCAAATCAATGACCCTCCTCTGCCAAAGTCCACGGCGCTCCACAGCCACACGTGCAAATCCTTCTCTCCCGCCCCAAAATCCGAGCACCCGTGGAGCACCCCGGGAAGACGTCAAAGGGAACGCGGAGGAGGACGGCGCAGCGTCCGGGCGAGCCGTGCGACGCAGTTGAATACAGGACGGAGGACGGGGTTCGGACTGCCATGATATGTGTGTTGCAGCATCATTGCTTCCCTGACCCCCCGCCCCCCCCCAGCACGGGTGTCCGGGGAGCCAGATATTTCCACGGCACGCTCTGCTGGCCACATAGAACCTGTTACAGCTCCGGGGGGGATTGTTTGGCTCTTATTAGATTTTCTGCAGCATGGCTATTAGTGATAAATGTACTGCTACATTCACTGTCAAGTTAATCAATGCTGCCAAAGTTTTGTTGACCCAACAGCAATCTATAAAAGCAAGACCATTTTGTTTTGTCTTCCTTCTATCCCCCTTCCTTCTTCCTCCTCCCAACCCCAACCCCGCCCCACCACCACCCACCCCCCCCACCCAGATCCATGACAACTCAGTCTACCATGGGGGCCCTTTAGAAGCCCGGCTGTGTTTTCCAAAGCCAGATAGGCGGTGCAGGGAGGGATGGGGGGGGTTGGGGGTGTGTGCGAGCGGAGTCTGCAAATTGAAATACTGTCTCTAAGAGCGGTGCAATTGCTGTGACGCGTGGCCTGTCAAAGAAAATGTTTAAAAACCCGAGTCACTCAAATAGATCCAGTTTGATGGTTAAAACGCTGGCAAATCGATAACTTCACAGATGATAGAACGTTGTCAGGCTGCCAGGCCTTTTTCTTTGGAAACGTGCAATTTTCTTGACAAGCGCGGCCCTGCTTTTCTACAGCTGTACTGTGTAGCGGTCGGTGGGGGGGCAAAAAAAAAAAA
>JAFMOD010000436.1:64162-66662 GCA_019802435.1 Corydoras maculifer
GTGTGTGTGTGTGTATATATATACACACACACACACATATATATATATATATATATATATATATATATATATATATATATATATATATATATATATAAATAAAAATGGTCAACCTGCATCAGGCTCTCGTTCAGGTTGTGTATAATATGTATAGCGAGAGAGAGACACACACACTCACATGCACTTTCTTGGGTACACATGTAGTACACCTTTTTTTTAATACACATTCATAAACATACACCTTCTTTTACACACACACACACACACATACACACACACACACACCCGTTTACCTTTTCTGTGACACACTAGTGATTCCACACTGGCGTGTAGTTTCCGGAGCTGGATGTCCATGTTCTCAAACTGCTGCTGCTTTTCCTCAAACCACTTTATAAAACATCAGAAAAGAAAAAAAAAGAGGTTTGTTAAGAATTCACAGCCAAACAGACGCAAAACAACAGAGTGATGACGCAGGGCCACCATTTCACCTTTAATAAATCACTAAACACACAAAACTCTGTAACTGACTGTAACTGCGTCCGAAATCACCCACTACCTGCCGAACACACACACACACACACACACACACACACACACACACACACAGCTTTACTGGTTATCAGTGTATCAGATCCACAGTTCTCTCTTTGCCTCGGTGGGTTTAAGTACTTCAGCTGAGATGACGTAGCCAAGGGTACTACAGCCGAGTCACTACCAACCTCAGCAGGCGATTGCGGACGCAGCCACTGCAGGAAACCTGAACGGTGTTTGTGCGCCACGCTTACGGGCGAGAAAGAAAAAGGAGACGCGCAACACGGTTCTGTCTCTCATTAGCCAGAGGAGCTTAGAATTCAAGCCAGCGAGCGGCTCATTAATTCATCTCATTATTCAAGTCCAAAAATCAGCCCCTTACCGCATCCGATTCATTCATCTTGATTGTCATTTTGTTGACAGCGTCGGCCGCTTTGTTTACCATCCTCAATAATCCGGCCCCACTCAGCGCCTGGGTGCTAACTGCTCGCGGCAGCTGGGATAAAATGACAAATAAGGGCAAACAAACCGGTTAACAGGCCACGGCCAAGACCCAATCCCGCAGGGAGCTCCCGCCTCGCCTCCGCCGCGGGCCCGGGCCGCGCTTTTCTGCAACTCCTATACATTTTAATGCTGGATTCAATTGAATGCCTTTCGCCCCCCGAAGAAAACTCCGAGGACTGACACTCACCGCGAGCTTTCAATTGCCCGCGGGCCGTTTAGCGGCGCCGGGGTCTCGGGTTACAATCGCATTAATAGAGTTCTCTCAGGAGTCGGGTAATCCTCCTCATGCCACCCCGGCTCCTGACCTCGCCTATAAATATGTGACCCGGCGATGCGGCGGAGGTGCGGAGGCTCGTTTAACTTAAACCCACAAACCATCCGCAAAGAAAACCAACACAAAACTAAATAAAATAAGTAACAGTTCCGCCGGCACGGTGGCTTAGTGCTTTGGCATGTTCGCCTCTCAGCGCTAGGGGTTCCCAGTTCGAATCGCAATCTGGGTGGAGTTTCCATGTTCTCCCCGTGTCCGCGTGGGTTTCCTCCGGGTTCTCCGGTTTCCTCCCACAGTCCAAAAACATGGATCAAGGTAAATTGAGTTCTCCAAATTGCCCCATATAGTCTGTGTATGTGTGCATGTCGGTGTGAGTGAGTGTGTGTTTAGTGATAGATTGGCGTCCTGTCCTGGGTCTATCTGCCCAGCGCCCGAAACGTTCTCCCCTGGATGGGCATGGGGAACCCCCCCCCCGCGACCCTACTAGAGGATAAAGTGGAAGAAGATAATGAATGAATGAATGAATGAATAAATAATGAACCGATTTAATATTAAAATGCATAATGGTGGAGACATATTCACATGTTCTCCTCTCAGCACTAGGGATTCCTGGTTCGAATCCCTATCTGGGTGGAGTTTCCATGTTCTCCCTGTGTCCGCGTGGGTTTCCTCCAGGTTCTCCGGTTTCCTCCCACAGTCCAAAAATATGGATCAAGGCAATTGAGTTCTCCAAATTGCCCCATATAGAGTGTGTGTGTGAGTGAGTGTGTGCCCAGCGATGGATTGGCGCCCTGTCCTGGGTGTATCTGCCCGGCGCCCAAGACGTTCTCCCCTGGATGGGCATAATGACCCCCCCCCCCCCCGCTACCCTAATATAGGATAAAGCAGAAGATAATGGATGGATGAATGAAATAACAGTCCCTTACCTCGGTGCTCTCCAGAAACTGAATGACATCGGGATCTTTGAGCAGAGCGGGATGGTTCACCGTTCGCATCAGATATCTATTACAAGCAACGGCGGTTAATTACCATGGCAACAATAAACAGATTCATCAAATCGATTTTCACAAAGCAGCTTCACATCAATCTAAAGGCTGTGTCCGAAATAACCTACTGCATACTATATAGTATCCTAAACTAGTAGGCGAGAACAGTTTAGTATGTCTGAATATGCAGTAGGCATCAGGTTAGAAT
>JAFMOD010000436.1:71662-85634 GCA_019802435.1 Corydoras maculifer
CAGACAGTCAGAACCTTCTGTAAACCCTGTGAGAACAACTCACCAACTTTCTCTGGATCAGACACCGTTATCTGCAGGTTAAAACTGTCCCTCGTCTCCTCGGCCTCTTCATCCTGTGGAACAACAGGCAACTCTTTATTGACCCCCTCAGGAATCAGGAAACGGAGACGTGCGCATGTTAACAGGAAACACATCTGACGACTGAAATGTGCTGAGCTCGGATAAAATTTTAAATGAATCAGTGAATCTTTAAATCTCTCTAAGTCTCATCAACACAGTGGATTACAGTTTGGTTAAATGAACAGGGTCTTTTAAGTTCCCCAACGTGATGGTGGAGTCAGAGCACGAAACAGAGTCGGTCATGAAACCGAGCCGCTGAGGACCAAGGGCCCCGCTGAAGGGCCCACATGGGAAATGTTGGTGGATTTAGGGATTTAGCAATAAACATGCAGTAATAAAGACAGTGACATGTTGAACCTCATCCATGGAGCCGAATATGGAGGAGTCAACTCTGGGCGTGATGATGACTGTGGGGGTGACGGGAGTGATGGCGGGCGACGGGCCGTCTGAGAGGATCGGTTCCCTCTCTGGACTGTCCAGTGACACCTCCTCTGTAGCTTCTTGAGAAAGGCGACAAAATAAACAGAAACGCCACACAGTTACGATCAGAACAGAATACATCCATCCATCATCTTCCACTTTATCCTCTATTAGGGTCGTGAGGGGGTTCCCCATGCCCATCCAGGGGAGAATGTCTCGGGCGCTGGGCAGATACACCCAGGACAGGATGCCAATCTATCACTGGACACACACTCACTCACTCACATACTCGATATGGGGCAAATTGGAGAATTCAATTGACCTTGATCCATGTTTTTGGACTGTGGGAGGAAACTGGAAAACTTGGAGGAAACCCACGCAGACACGGGGAGGACATGGAACCTCTAAGCCACCGTGCCACCTTAGAACAAGACTAATGTAATGTAATGTAATGTAATGTAATGTAATATAATATAATATAATATATATAGGCACGGTGGCTTAGTGTTTAGCATGTTCTCCTCTCAGCACTAGGGATTCCCGGTTCGAATCTCCATCTGGGTGGAGTTTCTATGTTCTCCCCGTGTCCGTGTGGGTTTCCTCCGAGTTCTCCGGTTTCCTTTCACAGTCCAAAAGCATGGATCAAGGTCAATTGAATTCTCCTAATTGACCTATATAGAGTGTGTCTGTGTGTGTGTCCGTATGAGTGAGTGTGTGTCCAGTGATAGATTGGCGCCCTGTCCTGGGTGTATCTGCCCGGCGCCCGAAACGTTCTCCCCTGGATGGACATGGGGAACCCGTCCGCAAACTTATAGAGGATAAAGCGGAAGATAATGAATGAATGAATGAAATAATATTTTATATATATATATATATATATATATATATATATATATATAAATAAATATATATATATATATATATATATACACACACACACAGTTAATAACCGATAATGATTCAGGTAATCACATCGATGACATCATCAAACGAGACTCCACGTATCGTACCAGCAAATAAATCCTCCTGGTCGTCATCAAATAGAATTTCCTGCTTCGGTCCGTTGGAGTTGGTGCCGAGGTCTTCGGCGGGTAAACTCGCAGGTTGGAGGGACGTTGGACTGGACTGCAAAACATGCGAAGAGAGAACACGGAACAATGAGGAGTTTATAAACCACAGTGAAGAAACATCTGCAGGGTTCTCACAAATCAGCAGCTGGATGAGAAGAGTAGAGGAACGAGGTCCAATCGTCTTCTGAATCATCATGAGGAGTTCTGAACAGGCGTGCATTCAGTTATACAGGTTTATAGAGTTAAGGTTCAGAGACCGAGAGTCCATGTCAACAAGACGTTCTCTACAGGACAACAGCACACCGTGGACGATATCCGTGTTCGTCCTCTGCAGAAGGACCGGTTCCTCTAAGAACATTTAATGTTCGAGAACCAACCCTGCATCCATTTATCCATCATCATCTTCCGCTTTATCCTCTATTCGGGTCTATTGGTTCCCCATGTCCATCCAGGGGAGAACGTTTCAGGCGCTGGGCAGATAGACCCAGGACAGGGCGACAATCCATCGCTGGGCACACACTCACTCACACAGACACACTCTATATGGGGCAATTTTTGGAGAACTCAATTGACTTGATCCATGTTTTTTGGACTGTGGGAGAACACCGGAGAACCCGGAGGAGTCTTATATGTGTCCATATGCAGGGTTGGGGATGGGGTCACGGTGGCTTAGTGTTTAGCATGTTCTCCTCTCAGCACTGGGGATTACCAGTTCAAATTCCAATCTGGGTGAAGTTTCCATGTTCTCTCCCATGTTCTCCGGTTTCCTCCCACAGTCCAAAAAACATGGATCAAGGTCAATGGAGTTCTCCAAATTGCCCCATATAGAGTGTGTGTGTGTGTGTGTGAGTGAGTGTGTGCCCAGCGATAGATTGGCGTCCTGTCCTGGGTGTATCTACCCCCCCCCCTCCCCCCATGACCCTAATATAGGATAAAGTGGAAGATAATGGATGGATGGGTGTTTAGTCCTCCACCTGGGTCCTAAAGCCAGTCTGCTTATCAACTCTATTTTCGGTCGTTCGGGTTTAGTTCAAGGCGGCTGTCTTCACCGACAACCCGAGGGAAGGGGGTGGAGCCCAAAAAAAAAAAAAAACCCACACGGGGACATGACTCCATTCGGACGTTCTACCTGATTAAAGAACCAATCATAAGCCAGGTGGAATCCTACAGAACCTGATCAGACAGCTTTCAGGTGACTGAATCAAATAACACAAACTCACTTCCCTGTACGAACACGGCCTTAAAGAACCAAAAAGGTTCCTCTTACCCCAGCAGCCTCACAGAAATAACAACGGCCACTTTATTAGATACAACACACTGTTTACCAACTACTGTCCTTTAGAACATGGCACGGTGGCTTAGTGGTTTAGCATGTTCTCCTCTCCGCACTAGGGATTCCCGGTTCAAATCCCCATCTGGGTGGAGTTTCCATGTTCTCCCGGTGTCCGCGTGGGTTTCCTCCGGGTTCTCCCCTTTTTTCCCACAGTTCAAAAACATGGATCAAGTCAATTAAGTTCTCCAAATTGCCCCATATAGAGTGTGTGTGAGTGAGTGAGTGTGTGTCCAGCGATAAATCGTCGCCCTGTCCTGGGTGTATCTGCCCAGAGCCCGAGACGTTCTCCCCTGGATGAGCATGGGAAACCCCACCGCGACCCTAATAGAGGACAAAGCGGAAGATAATGAATGAATGAATGAATATTATAACTTAGGGCGCCACGGTGGCTTAGTGGTTTAGCATGTTCTCCTCGCAGCGCTAGGGATTCCCAGTTCGAATCCACATCTGGGTGGAGTTTTTATGTTCTCTCCGTGTCTGTGTGGGTTTCCTCCGGGTTCTCCGGTTTCCTCCCACAGTCCAAAAACATGGAACGAGTCAAATGAATTCTCCAAATTGCCCCATATAGAGTGTGTATGCATGCATGTTTGTGTGTGTGAGTGTGTGTCCAGTGATAGATTGGCACCCTGTCCTGGGTGTATCTGCCCAGCGCCCAAAACGTTCTCCCCTGGATGGGCATGGGTAACCTCCCCCCCGCGTCCCTAATAGAGGATAAAGCGGAAGATAATGAATGAATGAATGAATGTCCTTTGAGAACAGCTCCACCTACCATACAGACCGAGTTCTTCCATCCACCATACATTACACAGCAGTGATACTGCACTGCAATCAATATACAGACAACCGAAAGATAGACGTCCTTAAATGTCTCTACATCACATAATAGATGGTGTGGACTGAGGTACATGATGTTATGGAGAACCATTCATTTAGAAAGGTACCGGAGTGGAATATGAAAGCGGGGTTTCTAATCTACAGCTGACGACTTGCACTGAACAGACAACACCCAGATTAGGGCACCACCCTGCACCCCCACCCTGCACCCCCACCACCTTCCTCAGTCCCGTAATTTTATAACTCAGAGCTTCACAAACCAACTGACTGTGACCGTGAAAACCACCTGACACGAACCCAATTAAACATTTACAAGATCTGAACAGGACACCCTCCACCTCCGTGCTCCACCTCACTGATGTCAAATCATCCTCTTACCTTTAATTAATGCTCATTAATTTTAGGGAAGGACCAATACCATCCATGTGTTCATCCACATAATTTGGTAGTCCATCCATCCATTATCTTTCTCTTTGTCCTATATTAGGGTCGGGGGGGGGGTTCCCCATGCCCATCCAGGGGAGAACGTTTCGGGCGCCGGGAAGATACACCCAGGACAGGGCGCCAATCTATAACTAGACACACACTCACTCACACACACACTCTCTATATGAGGCAATTTTTGGAGAACTCAATTGACTTGATCCATGTTTTTTGGACTGCAGGAGGAAACCGGATTACCAGGAGGAAACCCACGCGGACACGGTGAGAACATGGAAACTCCACCCAGATGGGGATTCGAACTGGGAATCCCTAGTGCTGAGAGGAGAACATGCTAAACCACTAAGCTACCGTGCCGCCCCAATTTGGTAGTCCATTTACTCAATTCTCTAAGGTATTAGTTGGGTGGTGGATGAGTCTTGGCACTACAAACACTCGATGCTGGGTGTAGGCCGTGCCACCTCGTGAAAACAGTTTAGGGAAGCCCCTTACATCATAACTGTTCCCCTGTGTGGAGTTTGGTACTCAACTGACCCACACAACTGACCTCATGGGGCAACTTTGGGATAAATTGGAACAGAGATTGTGACCCACGGAGACGTTTCCCCAGAGTGGACGCTCCCTGTAGGGGCAATGTGTTTTTGTTTAGTTAAATAAGTGACGAAAACATCAGGTGATGCATTCAGAGTGTACAGTTAATGGATAACGTACAACAGTGTGGAAGTTAAGGAGAAGACCATTACAGATTTCTAAATGGTACAATTATTGTCTAAGTAATAATGTAAACATGAAACTCACTCACACAGACACACTCTTTATGGGGCAATTCGATGCATTAAATTCACCTTCAACCAGAGAACCCGGAGGAAACCCACACGGACACGGAGAGAACATGGAAACACCACCGAAATTGGGATTCGAACCGTGAATCCCTAGCACTGAGAGGCGAACGTGCTAAACCCACCGTGCCTGAATATTAATATTATGAATTATTAATGATTAATATTAAGATAGTAAGTTATTTTTGTGATTAAATAAAGTACATACTGCAAATAGAACTTTGTGTTCCGTGGAGTTGCACCACTTGGTCTAAAGTTACGGCTAGCGGCACAATACATGTTTTTCTTCATCATGACGATGTTGAGGCGCCCTTATGATTAATTAACAGTGGTTTTAAATTGTGATTTATTGCAAATATGATATATTGTCTCACCCCTAGAGGTTGTTACTGAGATAACGCGTGAGGGCAGTTAATGTTTACATGCAGTGTAATGATCCGAGTGAAGGTTACACAGTTTAAAATCACACGTTCACGTTGTTGAACAATGTTATGTGTACAGAGCCATACCCCCCCCACACCAACACCACCCAGAAGCAACAGCAGCAACACCACCACCACTACCACCAGCATAAGCAGCACCATCACCACCAGCATCACCATCACCACCACCAGCAGCACCACCAACACCCAGCTGCAGCAACACCACCACCACTACCACCAGCATAAGCAGCACCATCACCACCAGCATCACCATCACCAGCACCACCAACACCCAGCTGCAGCAACACCACCACCAGACGCGCCACCATCACCACCAGCAGCAGCAACACCAGCACCAGTACCACCACCAACACCCAGCTGCAGCAACACCACCACCATCACCACCAGCAGCAACACCATTACCAGCACCAGTACCACCACCACCACCAGCTGCAGCAACACCACCACCATCACCACCAGCAGCAACACCATCACCAGTACCACCACCAACACCATCAGCAGCAACAGCAACAATCACCAACACCACCACCCAGGTCAAAGTGCATCCATCACACACCTCCTCCTTTTCCTTCCTCCTCAGCTTCCTGCCCCAGAAGTGCTGAGCTGGGGGACTGAGGTAACCCTTTGGTAACCTCGCTGGAGTCGGTCACGTGGTGCCGTCACCTGCCCACTTCTGCTTTTATGAAGGTGAAACTTTCCATGACCTTTAAAGCGGCGATAACGCGCTTTAATTTACCGTTTTGTGAAACGAACGTCGCGCGTAACGTCGTGGCGTCGGTTCGGGAGTCTTTATTCAGAGAACCGAACGCGACCCGGCGGACTTTAATCGGCTGTCGGGACCGAAAACACCGCTTTCGACGCCGGTGGCCGGGCAGTCACGAGGCCCGCGCATGCGCAGAGCCGATGTTTGGGAGCTAAAGCCGTTCAATGAAATCTGGAGCTCGCGGTTCCACGCGGGTCCCACGCGTGGGGTGCGGGGGGCCCCCCCCCCCCCCCCCCCCCCCCCCCCCCCCCCCCCCCCCCCCCCCCCCCCCCCCCCCCCCCCCCCCCCCCCCCCCCCCCCCCCCCCCCCCCCCCCCCCCGGCGGAACCCTGCGACCACGGACAGGAGGCGCCCAGGCTGTCACGTGATCAGCTGAGTCTTATGACAGTTGTTGCTGTTTCGTTTGAACTAAGCTCCGCCCACAAGCCGCGGCGTTTCAATAGCAACCGACCCATCCATCCATCCATTATCACCGCTTTATCCTGTACCGGGAGGGGGGAGGGGGGGGGGGTTCCGCATGCCCATCCAGATACAGATACACCCAGGACAGGACACCAATCTATCACTGGACACACACTCACTCACTCTATATGGGGCAATTTGGAGAATTCAATTCACCTTGATGCCCAGCGATGGATTGGTGCCCTGTCCTGGGTGTATCTGCCCAGCGCTCGAGACGTTCTCAAGCGCTCTCTAACCCTAGAAACCCACGCCGACACGGGGAGAACATGGAAACTCCACCCAGATGGGGATTCAAGCCAGGAATCCCTTGTGCAGAGAGGAGAACATGCTAAACCACTAAGCCACCATGCCACCCAATATATATAATATATTGCATAATCATATAGTCATTTAGTCTAATGAAGACATGGGGAGAACATGCAAACCTGTCTATAGGTGTGAGCAGTAAGCAGGGTATCATTAATGTAGGAGTTGAGATGTTTCCTGCATATAGGATGCTGGTGGCTGTGCATCCGACTTTGTGAGAACAGTTTGGGGAAGGACCTTCATGGCCGTGCCTCGGTGTGGAGCTACGTGGCTGCGAGGCTCAGGGGAGGGGCGCATGGGGTCCCGGGGGTTGATCCGCTCCGCTGAGCCGTGACAGCACATGGTGTTTCAGGTTCGTTATAATGAACTGCTGTTTTTAACTAATAAGCTGAGCGAAGGAACAGCGCTTTAAATGATGGGCTGCCGTTCTGAACGTCTCCAGAGACAGAACCATGAGGGGCTCCTCGAGCAACATGGGGACCTCTGATCGGTCGCCTTAATGGGAATCAAGCAATCAATAAAACTCAGAGGAACCACAGAATTCCACTAAATAAATAGAACCATGGGGCGGCACGGTGGCTTAGTGGTTTAGCATGTTCTCCTCTCAGCGCTAGGGATTCCCGGTTCGAATCCCCATCTGGGTGGAGTTTCCATGTTCTTCCCGTGTCTGCGTGGGTTTCCTCCGGGTTCTCTGGTTTCCTCCCACAGTCCAAAAACATGGAACAAGTTAATTGAATTTTCAAAATTGCCCCATATAGAGTGTGTCTGTGTGAGTGAGTGTGTGCTCAGCGATGGATTGGCGCCCTGTCCTGGGTTTATCTGCCCAGCGCCCGAGACGTTCTCCCCTGGATGGGCATGGGGAACCCCACCGCAACCCTAATAGAGGATAAGCGGGAGATAATGAATGAATTAATAAATAGAACCATATTTAGAACAGGGCGGGAGTTTCCATGTTCTCCCCGTGTCTGTGTGGGTTTCCTCCGGGTTCTCCGGTTTCCTCCCACAGTCCAAAAAACATGGATCAAGGTCAATTGAATTCTCCAAATTGCCCCATATAGAGTGTGTGTGTGTGACCAATGATAGATTGGCACCCTGTCCTGGGTGTATTTGCCCAGCGCCCGAGACGTTCTCCCGGGCATGGGCATGGGGAACCCCCTCGGACCCTAATAGAGGATAAAGCAGAAGATAATGGATGGATGTTTAGAACAGGGGATGTGTTTAAAATAGTGGAACCCACGCCAAGTGGAGCTTTCAGTCCCATTGTCACTTCCACAACAGTTTGGGGAAGGCCCTTTTCATTCGTTGGTCCTCTTGCCCAACATCGGTGTCCGATCACATTGATGCTCTTTTGGTGAAGTGGGCAAAAACTCCCACACACTTTCCAAAATCTTGTAGAGAGTCTTTCCATTAAAGTTGAGAATGCAAGTGTGTGTGTGTGTGTGTGTGTGTTTGTGTGGTTGCGGGAAGGGGGGGGGGGCATGGAGCATTGTAGTATCTCCACCAGCATGTCTTTAGATGGTGAAGAGAAGAGAACCATAGATACACTGATGCCATTCTGTTCACCCTAACTGGGACTCAAACCCAGGACCTTATTGCTGTGACGTTGGGGCCCAAACCGGCCCTCCTTCTTCCTGTTGTTCCCATTAGAGGGCGCCAGAGCGGATCCATTCATTCATTATCTTCCTCTTTATCCTCTATTAGGGTCGTGCGGGGGTTCCCCATGCCCATCCAGGGGAGAAAGTTTCGGGCGCTGGGCAGATACACCCAGGACAGGCCACCAATCTATCGCTGGGCACACACTCTCACACTATATGGGGCAATTTGGAGAACTCAATTGACTTGATCCATGTTTTTTGGACTGTGGGAGGAAACCGGAGAACCCGGAGGAAACCCACGCGGACACGGGGAGAACATGGAAACTTCACCCAGATGGGGATTTGAACCGGGAACCCCTAGCACTGAGAGGAGAACATGCTAAACCCCTAAGCCACCGTGCCGCCCGCCAGAGTGGATCGTTATCATTATTCTCCATCTTGCCGTCCTGACTTTCCTTCTCCATCATCTCAACCACCTGCATGTCCTCTCTCAGCACATCCATAGACCTCCACCTCCTCTTTGTTCTGCACATCCTCACCTCTTTCCACTTTAAGATTTCTCTCCTGCCGTTTGGTCCGAACCCGCATCTTTAAATCTGTCCGCTGTCGCAGGCCTCCGTATGGTGCTGTGAACTTTCCCTTGTACCCCACCCTGCTCGCACGCCAACCTTCCTCTCTCCACCCCACTCTCCATCACTGTGCACAACACTCGTAGTCCAAATAGTGAATGCACAAAGTTTATATGGAATAAAGCTGGTAGAGAGGCGGTCGGCACGTTTATGGAGAACCGGCTAAACCTTGTGATCTCTGAGATCTCAGAGCTGTTTAAATGTGTGTGTGTTGGGGGGGGGGGTATTAAATCACATCGTGAGCTGTGTTCCACCAATAAAAAAAAGGGTTCTAAAATATCTTCAGAAGCCTCACTCGGCCAAAAACAGCGGGTCGGTTTGCAGGGAACGGAGCTGAGGGCTCTACAGCTTTCGGGCCTTTCAGCAGCACCTTCCCGAGCCGAGCCGCCCACGGTTAGTTTTAGCGTTTCCCACGGGCGCGAGGCGAGGAGAGAAAGAAAACACGGGGCAGACTCGCATTCCTCAGCCTCGGCGCTCGCATGTTTGATTTGTACGAACACGAGTGTTTTCTCTGAAAGCAGCTCCGCCGAGCGCCGCGACCGAGATTTACGCCCGGCGGCGGCGCGTCATGAGAACCGGCTGGGCCACGGTGTTTACAGTACACCGACGTACGTGTTAATGGAATAATAACAATAACACGGCTGGGGGGGCGGAGTTCTAACCCTAAGGCTGTGTGGGAACCCTCAGGGTGGCATGTGAGGGCCGGTGGAGTTCTAGGTTTCGTATTTTTCCATCTTAAATAAAAGCCGTCCGCTTGCAGACGTCTTTCCGGCCCGATCCGGATCGGGTTCCGGGGACCTGGGCGAGGATTGTAGCGGGTCAGAGGGCGGCTGTCCACAGACACCACCACCACCACCGAGCATGACGGTTCTAACGCTGCAGGATCGAGTTCCGTTCCCGTCGCATGCTGCCATGTGAGTCAGAGTCGGAGCTCAGGCAGAGTAGGCGGTGTTCCGATAGCCTGAGTGCATCTCGGATGATTGGCTGGTTGAGGTAAGGATGGTAATTGACGCACCTGCAGGAGGTTCCGCTGGGGACAGGACGTGAGACGTGGACATGTCCATTCCTGTGTAATAAATCCAGTCTCGGGACCTTACTCTGCTCAAACCAGGGCCGAGGAGGTCTGAACCCGGCACGACAGTGACACCTGCAGACCTGAAGTTCTAACCCTAAGTCTGTGTGGGAACCCTCAGGGTGGAATGTGAGGGCCGGTGGAGTTCTATGTTTCGTATCTTTAATAAAATGGGCGAGGAACGTAGCGGGCTGTGCACAGACACCACCAGCACCACCACCGCATTGACGGTTCTAACGCTGCCAGCCGCACAACAGGATCAAGTTCCGTTCCCGTCGCTTGCTGCCGTGTGAGTCAGAGGCGGAGCTTAGGCGGAGTAGGCGGTGTTCCGATCACCTGAGTGCATAGGCGGACGATTGGCTGGTTGGGAGAGAAGGTAAGGACGGTAATTGACGCACCTGCCGGAGGTTCCACTAGGGACACCTGCAGGCCTCACACACGTTCCCCAACGGGGGAGCAGGACTTGGGTCTACGTCTCCGTGTCCGAATGACATAAGAGCGAAAGGTGAAGTGGGCGGGGCATGAGGATCATAATCCGCTGGATACCTTCTTGGATACCTCCTGCAGACACGACGAGAGGAGCCGGAGGATGGGTGGACGATGCGCTGGTGGAGGAGGGCGTCAGGAACCCCTGCAGCCGTGGAGCAGCAGGTTGGCTTAGTGGTATCCTCTCAGCACTGGGGATTCTGGTTCAAATCCCAATCTGGGTGGAGTTTGCATGTTCTCCCCGTGTCCGTGTGGGTTTCCTCCAGGTTCTCCGGTTTCCTCCCACAGGAAACTTATTGGTTCTGATTATTCATCAAAAAACCTGATGGAGACCTATTAGAAAAACAGTAGACCCAGACGACCATATATGGACATTATATATATATATATATATATATATATATATATATATATATATATATATTCATTCATTCATTTTCTTCCGCTTATCCTCTATTAGGGTTGCGGTGGGGTTCCCCATGCCCATCCAGGGGAGAACGTCTCGGGCGCTGGGCAGATAGACCCAGGACAGGGCGCCAATCCATCACTGGGCACACACTCACTCACACAGACACACTCTATATGGGGCAATTTTTGAGAATTCAATTAACTTGATCCATGTTTTTGGACTGTGGGAGGAAACCGGAGAACCCTGGGGAAACCCACATGGACACAGGGAGAACATGGAAACTCCACCCAGATTGCGATACGAACCAGGAATCCCTAGTGCTGAGAGGAGAACATGCTAAACCACTAAGCCACCGTGCCACCACATCTCTATATATATATAATATATATATATATATATATATATATATAGAGAGAGAGAGAGAGAGAGAGAGAGAGAGAGAGAGAGAGAGAGAGAGTATGGTGTTATAGAGATGGAGACACACCGCTAAAAAACTGTATGGCAGTTTCGAGGAAACAGTTTGGGGTCCACACAGAGCCCTGACCTCAAGTTTATCCGACAGTCCTATTGTCCCACCATCGGTATCTGACCTCACACTTGGTCCTCTGGATAATTAGGGAACCTTGCTGTATGAAGCCTCCTGGGGGACTGGAATCGGTTAAATCTGCGGCTGCGGGTACGAATACCTCGGTCCCCGTCAGCGGCTGATTTAAAGAAGCTCGTCAGGTCCATGCCGATGATGTAAGAGGGCTTTAATAAAAGCAACATACACAAAGTATACTCAACGTACGGCTGCATCCTCACCCCAGGATTCAGACTACGGTTCGATTGTTGCCATTTTTAAATACTCGTCGATGCTTGTAGAGTTTAGTATGAAGGAGTAACAATACCCCACAGCAGTGTCTCCCTCTTCTGGCCTTCTACGGCACTTCCACGATTCATTTTCGGGAGTTCAGGCATGACATGAATTCAGGGAATGACATCTGCTCGTCAGGGCATCGTCGGGTCGGTAATCCGGTAATCCGCAACTCTACAAAAACCAGCAGGCCAGAACGAGCGGACGTACAGTACGGCGGGGGGAGAGGAAAAAAAAAAAAAAATACAAAATACAAAGGTTGCATATATTAGTATCCATCATTGCCACCATTAAATCAATTAATGCGGTTGAAGGGGGGGAGAAATTGTCACAGGTCTGGCCGAAACCTTTCCCCATCCTTCACCGGGAGAACTTTCCTCCCGGCCTTTTTTACCACTGGCATTAACTGCTGTCATCCTGGAAACAACAGAGCCCAGTGGTGTCAATTATATTTGATTGACTGAGTAAAGTGCACACAAATAAGCCAAAACAATGGACACAAAAATCTATATATGACTCCTCCTGTCAAATCAACCGCCCGTCTCTTCCATTTTCATGCTACACAACAGGCTGTCGGGCGGCGTTTAAACGCTCCCCTCGCAGGCTCGCCGCATCACCAATTAAAGCGCCTGCCTCCTCAAAGGTGCCGAACGACTCCCTTGGATATTGCCTCCAACTGTTGGCCAATGAACGGGGGCTAATTCGTCAGCTTAACTTCACTTACAGGCGCAAAAAAAAAAAAAAAAAACAAACGGAACGGAACGCGGCCTCCTCACCGGTAGCGTTGTTTTTTATTTTATTGTTTTATAGATAACAGAGCTGCGGAACGGCGACGCGCCCCTCAATCTAACGCCTGATCAAATCCTTTACTTCTTAAATATACCAGGTGAGGACATGATCCTCGAGTTAAACGTGGCTTACTAGATGCGTGCAATTCAGTGGGCGATTTTGGACGGTGTAGTGGGCGTGGCCTATCAGGTAAAACGTCAGAGAACGAAAAATAAGTGCCGGTTGCTGTAGAAATAAAAAGCAAAACGAACGGCGAACGCAGAGAGAGCGCTCTTTAAATACTTTGGACAGATAGAAGCCCGTGCGTGTGGAGAACATGCAAACTGCAGACAAAAAAAAAGGACCACCCATGACCTTTATGAGTGCTGGAGCCTATCCCCGCACATAGCATCTCCAGTTTTACCTGATTTACATCCACTTTGAGTGGGAGATTGAACGCAGGTATGGGGAGAACATGCAAATTTTACAAAAAAAAAAAAAAAAGAGCCCAGGATACCTGTTTAGGAAACGACCCCAAGACCCACTGCGCAATCTCTTAAACGCAAAAAAACAAAACAAACGGAACGGAACGCGGCCTCCTCACCGGTAGCGTTGTTTTTTTATTTTATTGTTTTATAGATAACAGAGCTGCGGAACGGCGACGCGCCCCTCAATCTAACGCCTGATCAAATCCTTTACTTCTTAAATATACCAGGTGAGGACATGATCCTTGAGTTAAACGTGGCTTACTAGATGCGTGCAATTCAGTGGGCGATTTTGGAGGGTGTAGTGGGCGTGGCCTATCAGGTCCCGGTCTCGTTTGCAGCTAAAACGTCACGGAACGAAATTAAGTGCCGGTTGCTGTAGAAATAAAAAGCAAAACGAACGTCGAACGCAGAGAGAGCGCTCTTTAAATACTTTGGACAGATAGAAGCCCGTGCGTGTGGAGAACATGCAAACTGCAAAAAAAAAGGACCACCTAGGAATTGAAGCCATGACCTTTATGAGTGCTGGAGCCTATCCCCGCACATAGCATCTCCAGTTTTACCTGATTTACATCCATTTTGATTGGGAGATTGAACGCAGGTATGGGGAGAACATGCAAATTTTACAAAAAAAAAAAAAAG